>QUSF01000260.1:113817-124456 GCA_003676055.1 Chloebia gouldiae
GCGGCCACGGGGGCCTGCCCCGGTACCCGAGGGCATGGGGCCCGCCCAGCCCCGGTAGCAGACCCCATACCTCGGGTGCGCTCATCGATGATCTCCTTGACCTTGGGCTTCTCCTGGGTTGTGCTTTTCCGGGGTTTTTTGGCGGGTGGGGGCGGTGCGTAGGCGGCTGCTTCGGGCTCGACCCACATCTCCGTGTAAACTTCTTTGTAGGGGTTCCGCTCCTCTGCAGGACCAGGGGGTCAGCGCAGCTGCCAGCGGCGTCCCCCCGGCAGGGTCCCAGCCCCCCGGGACCCCCTGCCAGGCCCGTGCCACCCGAGCTGATGGCCAGTGTCCACCAGAACCCCTGGGGAGCGTCCCCAGCAGCCGACCCCCCTCACCTTCGGGGGGCTCCAGCCCCTTGGGGCCGGAGGGCTGGAAGCCGCCCAGGGCCCACTCGATCATCTGCTTGTTCTGGATCTCCACCACCTTGGACGTGTCCGTCTCGTCGTTCTCGGGGCATGCGGGGAAGATCTTCCCGGCCCGGCTGCTGGCCACCTGTAGGGTGCAGGAGTCACCCACCCCACAGAGGGTCCCCCCCCCATCCTCTGCCCCCTGGCTGCTCCTGCACTGCCCAGCCAGGCACTCCCCAGCCTTGGGGGCACCAACACCGTCAGGAGGCTCCACAAGAGACCCCCAAAGGCAGGATCCCCCCCCAGGCTGGAACAGCCGATCCCCAGACACCCCAAAGCCTCCTCAGAGCACACCACACTCATCCTTCGGGGGTCCCCCCCACATCTCCATGCCCCTCAAGAGACCTCCAGGTGGGGCAGGAGGGGAGGCAGGGCTGGGTCGTGGCAGGGTGGAGAGGCAGCTGCTGCTTTCACAGACGGAGCCAGTGCCCCAGGCTGTCCCCTCGGATTAGCAGTGTCACCCCTGGGCTCTGCACTATCCCCTCCCCTGTCTTGGCAGTGTCCCCCATGAGCTCGGCAGTGTCCCCCCACGGCTCGGCAGTGCCCCCTCACCTGCAGCACCTCGTAGATGGCCTTGCGGTACATGGGCTGCTTGTTGTAGGTGGCCTGGTGGAAGGCGCTGGCGAAGGAGCTCAGGGGCAGCAGCTTCTCCACGCACACCTGGGGACGGGAGGCGGCCGTGGGAACACCGCGGGGTGGCCGCCGTGCCCCGCCGCTCGGGGACGCCCCGGGCTCGCCACTTACCACCGAGAACTTGCCGTCGCCGAACCACATGACCCAGCGGGTGCCCTCGGCGGCGCGGCTGCGGCCGGTCATCCACCAGGACACGATGCGGCCGGGCCACCAGGAGAAGCCGCGCAGCTTGCCCCACACCAGCTCGCCGATGCCGAAGCCGCGCCCGTCCTGCGGGGAACGCTCATCCCATCCCAATCCTGTTCCCTGTCCTTGTCCCACCCCACCTCATCCCCATCTTTCTCGCATCCTCATCCCCTCTCCGTTCCATCCCCACCCATTTTCCTGCCCTGTCCCCATCCCATTCCCTCCTTCATCCCTTGCCCCATCCCCTCCATCTTCATCCCACGGTCCCATCTCCATCCCCATCTCCACAGCTGGCACAGGGGTGGGGGGTCCCAGCCTAAGGGGTCCCAGCATGGACATAAGAAGGACAGCGCCTGCCCTGGGTGTCCCTGTCCCCATGTCCATGTCACTGCACTGACCCTGGGTGTCCCTGTCCCCGTGCTGGCCCCAGGTGTCTGCGGCACTGCAGCGCCCCTGGGTGTCCCTGTCCCCATGCCAGCTGCACCCCTCAGAGGCTGAGGGATGAGGAAGAGGAGGGCAGGCTGGAGGGGGCTGGGTTGTCCCTGTGCCCGGGGTAGCAGGGTCGGTGACCCCAGCAGTAGCCAGGGAAGGAGGCAGCTGTGAATGGCCGCTGGGCCACCAGCCAGCTCTGCTCCCCAAAATCACAGCCCAGGAGTGACCAGGACGGGTCTGGAGGCCCTCATGGTGTGGGGAGCCCCATGAGGAGGAACTTGCCAGTGCCTGAGGGCTCCGGGGAGCGCGGGGCAGCTCGCGCGGCTCCCGCGCACCGGGCTGGCCCCGCTCCTCACCTCGTACTCGGGCTCGTCGTCGGCCGACTTGGAGGCGTTCTTGTCGCCCGCCTCGGCCACGGCGGGCTCGGGCGTGGTGGCCACGCTGGGCGAGGCGGGGTCGGTGGGCTGCTGCGGCCCGGGCGGCGGGCTGGCCTCCTCCTCCTTCTGCGCCTCGGCCCGCGCCGGCTCCTCCACCACGTTCATCACGGCGATCACCTTGGCCTTCTTCTCCGCCTGCGGGGACACGGCACCGGGCATGGGGACACGGCTCCGGGGCACGGGGACACGGCACACGGCCCTGGCGGCCAGGTCCCGTGCCTCAGTTTCCCCCTGCTGACCCCCCTGCCCCGGGGTTTATCCCGGTCTCCCTGCCCGGATCGCCGCGCTCACGCCGCGACCCCGCGAGCGCATCCCGGCACCCTCTGTGCTCATCCCCGTCCATGCCACCGTGTCCGGGTCCCCCCGGACCTCCCCGCGCTCCCGGGCGCTCCGGCCCGCGCGGGTGCCGGTCCCGGTGCCGGTCCCGTACCCGGGGGAAGCGGCCAGGCCCGGCCGGGGCGGAACGCGCGGAGCCGGAACGCGCGGAGCCGGCCGGGCCGGTGCGGGTCAGCCCGGCGGCCCTTTGTCTGGGCTCCGGGTCACGTGGCGCCTCCCGGCCCGGCTGGTTGGCTGCGGTGGGGGGCGGGGGGGGGGGGGGGCGCGGGCCGGACCGGAACCGAGGGGGAACCGAGAGGGCCCGAGTGGGACCGAACAGAACCGAAAACACCCGAGCACGATCGCAGCGCCCGAGAGGAGCCGAAGGGACCCGAACGGCGCCCGGGCCGGACCCGAACCGAACGGAGCGGAACCGAGGGCACCGGGCAGAACCGAAAGGTTCGACAAGAACCGAACGGAGCCCAGCGGAGCCCAGAAGAACGAACACGGCCGAGCGGCCTCCGGGACGGATCCGAGCGGTCCCGAGCAGAACCGAGCGGTTCCGAGCAGAACCGAACGGAGCCGAGCGGACTCCCGGCACGGAACCGAACGGAACCAAACGGAACCGAACGGCCCCCAGCGTCCCGCTTGCCCGGTGTCCTCCCGGTGTGGCCCCAGTCCCGGGCCGCCCCGGTGCTTCTCGCCCCAGCCCCGCCGTCCCGCCGGTGCCCCGGCCCCGGCCCGTCCCTCCCGGTACTCACGGGCCCGCGGCCGCGCTCCGGTCCGGTCCGGGCTGCGCCTCGCGCCGCGGGGCCGCTCCGCCGCCTTTTGTCCCGGGGCCGCGGCCCCCCGGCCTTTGTGCGGAGCGCCGGGACGGGGCGGGGGCGCCCCGGGGGCCTCGCCCCGCGCGGCTGGAGCCGCCCCCGCCCCCCGCACCGGTGTCCCCAGTGCCACCGGCTGGGGACGGGCCCGGCAGGATGGACCCCGGCCTGCGGTCACACTGCCCGGTGCAGCCCGGTACCGACCCCGGTCTCTGGTCACACGGCCCGGTTCAGCCCAGTATGGACACTGGTCTCTGGTCACACGGCCCGGTTCAGCCCGGTACGTTCACTCGTCTCTGGTCACTGCCCGGTTCAGCCCAGTTCAGCCCAGTACAGTCACTGGTGCGGGGCTGGCACCAGCTCGCTGTCCCGGTCCGGCCGGGACACACTCGGGGGCCCTGCACCCCAGGCCAGGCCCTGCCCCCACTTGCCCTGCGAGCCCCAGTGTCCCCGGTGTCCCCGGGATCCCACGGCACGGTGCCTCCGGGATGCCCCTGTGTGCCCCCTGGGGTGACAATGGGGTGACAGCAGGGACACCCCGCTTCCTCCAGCCCGGCTCGGGCTTTGGGGACCTGGGTTGTTTGGGGACACGAGTGGCCCCGGGCCAAAGGACATGGGGTAGGTGACACCCGGAGTGTCCTGGGGCAGGGTCACAGCAGGACCTCGTGTCCCCCCAACCCCCAGTGCTGGCCCCACCGCTCTGCCCGGGGGGACAGGAAATGTCCCATCGCCGGTCGTTAAGGGACATCGTCTGGATATCCCCGCTGGACAATTGTCCCAAGCGATCCCTGCCCTGGGGCCACGGCAGCTCTGGCAGCCCTGTCCACCCCCACGCCCAGCCTCCTCCCCATCCCCATCCCCATCCCATCCCCATTCCATCCCATCCCCAATCCCTGTCCTTGCTTCACCCCCACTCTCATCTCCATCTTCATTCCACCTGCATTGCCCTTGCCATCCCCTGCCCCACTTCCATCCCATTCCATTCCCATTCCCATCCCCATTCCCTGTCCTTGCCCCACCCCCACCCTCATCCCCATCTTTCTTGCATTCTCATCCCCTCTCCATTCCATCCCATCCCCACCCATTTTCCTGCCCCATCCCCATCGCATTCCCTCCATCCCTTGCCCCATCCCCTTCATCTTTATCCCAACCCCACGGTCCCATCTCCATCCCCATCTCCACAGCTGGCACAGGGGTGGGGGGGTCCCAGTTTAAGGGGTCCCAGCGTGGACATGAGAAGGACAGCGCCTGCCCTGGGTGTCCCTGTCCCCATGTCTGTGTCACTGCAGTGACCCTGGGTGTCCCTGTCCCCATGCCAGCTGCACCCCTCAGAGGCTGAGGGGTGAGGAAGAGGAGGGCAGGCTGGAGGTGGCTGGGTCCCTGTGCCCGGGGTAGCAGGGTCGGTGACCCCAGCAGTAGCCAGGGAAGGAGGGAGCTGTGAATGGCCGCTGGGCCACCAGCCAGCTCTGCTGCCCAAAATCACAGCCCAGGAGTGACCAGGACGGGTCTGGAGGCCCTCATGGTCTGGGGACCTGCACGGTTTGGGGAGCCCCATGAGGAGGAACTTGCCGGTGCCCGAAGGGCTCCGGTCCGGTGAGATGGGGCAGGACAGGGGGGCTGTGCCTGGGGACCCCGGGGCACCCACAGGGTCCCTGTCCCTGCTGCCCACGAGCGGCCACCGGCACCGCGGCCGCCCCGTGCCCGTGCCAGGCTCCTGCCATGAGCCCGGCTGCCTCACACGCCGCTTCCCCGGGAAACCGGCAGGAACGGGTGGCACCTCCCGTGGGAGAAGGACGGGCCCGCTGCCCTGAGAGAGGGCGGCCCCGGGGGACACAGGGGCAGTGGGGCCAGGCTCAGGTGCCACCAGCAGCACGGATCACCCTCCACCAGCCCCAGGGCACGGCCACACGGGTACAGTCATAGTCAGTGACTGTACAGTCCCTGGAGCCCCGTGGGCACCGACCGTCCCCCGTGTGCCCACCCGAGCCCCGTGGGCACCGACCGTCTCCCGTGTGCCCACCCGAGCCCCGTGTGCACCGCCCATCCCGTGTGCCTGGCTAGCCCGGGCCCGGGCTCTGAGCCACCGATGCCACGGCAGCCTCGGGGCGCGGTGGCCACACGGTGCCCACCCGCTGCTGGCGCCGGCCCTCACCTCCCGCTTCCAGCGTGCCAGCCACTCGTCCCGTTTCCTCTTGCTGATGTAGTAGGGGTCCCCGGCCTGGAAGGTGTGCCGCTGCATCGGCCGCTGCCGCAGGCTCGACTCCCAGCCCAGCCCGCCGCGGAGCCGCCCGCGCGAGCCCTGCCACAGAGAGACAGCGGGGTCAGGGCACCGGCCACGGCCCGGCCTTGGGGACAGCACAGGGCACACAGCAGAGGTGCCCGGGGGGCTGCGGGGTCACACCTGGTGCGTGGGGAGATGGGCAAGGGGGGCACTGCCAGCCTGGGCTCACGCGGGCGCGCGAGCGTGGCCTGGCCCACCTGTGCACCAGCAGCTGGCGGGCAGAGGTTTGATACTGGGGAGAAGTTCTTCCCTGTGGGGCGGTGATGCCCTGGCACAGGGTGGCCACAGACCCTGTGGCTGCCCCTGGAGCCGTGCGAGTGTCCCAGGACAGACTGGACATGGCTTGGAGCAGCTTGGTCTAGTGGAAGGTGTCCCTGCCCATGGATAAACTCTGAAGTCCCTTTCAGCCAAACCAGTCTGGGATTCAATGACCTGGATGCCATGGCATCAGAGCACACCCAGCCGCACCTTGGTGGGCGCCATCCAGGCATGAATCCGCCCCAAAGCAGATCCAACATGCTGTGCCCAGAGCACGGAGGGAACTGAGGGGAGCTGAGGGCTCAGCCTGGGCAGGCGCCGGGCTGCAGGGCGTCACTGACCCAGCACATCCCGGTGCCACCTGGTCCCCAGCACAGCAGCAAGTGCAGCCTGGTGCCTGGCTGTGTCATGGCATGGCAGCCCAGGACCCCATCCTGTGGGGTCGTGGGCCCTGCTGCTCCCCCATGGCCACCGGTGCCCAGGGAGCAGGGAGAGATGGTGCCTGTGGGCACAAGGAGGCCGTGGTGGGCTGTGGGGCCGTGCCCGTTTCCTGGGGTGGGCTGTGGGGCTGTGCCAATCTCCTGGGGTGTGCTGTGCCCATCTCCCGAGCACAGCCTTGCAGGATCCAGCCCCAGGCCGTACTTGCCTCCATTTTCAGGGTGTCGAAGTTGTTTTCCTCCTTCTCGTCCTTGCCTGCACACGGAACAGAGAGCAGCCGTCAGCTGGCGTGGGCGCAGGGCAATGGGGCCCACCCAGGACCCACAGGGGAGACAGGGCCCACTCGGGACTCCAGGGGGGAGATGGGGCCCCCCCAGCCCGTTCGGAGCCCCCCCAGCCCGTTTGGAGCCCCCCCAGCCCGTTCAGAGCCTCCCCAGCCCGTTTGGAGCCCCCCCAGCCCGTTCGGAGCCCACCCGGTGCCGGGTCCCGGGCGCTCCCGGGTGGGCGCTGCTGCCGGGACGCGGCCGCTGCTCCTGCCCCGGCCGGGTTTGGGGGTCCGGGGCAGTGACCCCCCCGGCGGGCAGGGGAAGCGGCGCAGCCCCGCTGCTTCCTGTGCTCTCGGCACATCCGCGCCGCAGGTCTGCCGAGGCGCTGCCAGGAAAGCGGCTAAAAATAACGCCGCGCGTTTCGGGGGTGAGAACTGCCAGGGGAGCGGGGGCGGCCGGGGGAGCGGGGCACTGCTGGGTGCACAGGGGGGTCCCGCCCGCCGCTGGCATCGCTCAGCACTTGCCCTGGCTGCTGGGCACTGGCCAGACCCTGGCACAGACCCTGGGGTGGCCCCAGCCTGGTGTGACAGCAGGACGGCACCCTGCAGTCAGCACATGGGGATCCAGCCCCCCGTGGCAGCTGGAGCCCCTGAGGAGAGCAGGCCAGAGCTCTGCTCTGTGTGCTGGGGGACACCAGGGCACATGGGGGAACAAGGGGGGGACATTGCAGGATAGTGTGGCACGCTGCAGGACACTGGGGGACTCCTTGGGACACTGGGGAGCAGAGTGTGTGTGTGCACTCCAGGTGTGCCCAGGCATCCCATCCTCATCCGCAGGGATCTCAGCGGGGGAAACCGAGGCATGGGAGCGGGGGCCTGGCCTGTTCTGAGATGCTGGTCCCCTCTGTCACCGGGACTGGTGAGACTGGGGGGCACTGACTGAAGCGGGGATTTCCCGTGGCTCATCCCAGGCACGGGATCCCGGAGAGCCCCGGGGGCCGGGGAGGGTCCGGCAGGAGCCGAGCCCGGTGCTGGAAGGTGCCGGTGACCCCGGCCCGGGCATGGCCGGAGCGCTGGAAATGGCTCTGTGCAGGAGGGAGGGAGGGATGGAGGGAGCTGCCCCGGGCCCCTGGGATCGCCGGGACCGCTCAGACAGCGCACCCGGCCGTCCCCGCAGCCACAGCCGGGGTCCGGCCGCCCCCGGGCTGCCCGGAGCCGCCCCGGCTGCTCCCACTGCCCCCGCCGCGGCTGCGGCGCTCCCGCGGCTGCGCCTCGTGACTGCGGCAGCATCTGCAGCGTGCGGCTCATGCATGCATCCATCCATCCCGCCATGCCTGCCTCTGCCAGCCCCTCCCTGCCTCTGCCAGCTCCATCCCTGCCTCTGCCAGCCCCTCCCTGCCTCTGCCAGCCCCTCCCTGCCTCTGCCAGCCCCTCCCTGCCTCTGCCAGCTCCATGCCTGCCTCTGCCTCTTCCAGCTCCATCCCTGCCTCTGCCAGCTCCATCCCTGCCTCTGCCAGCTCCATCCCTGCCTCTTCCAGCTCCATCCCAGCTCCCCTGTCCATCCATCCCTCCCTGCTCAGCACCGGCTCGGCATGGCCAGCCACTCAGTCTCTGATGATTCCAGTCAGGAAGGCCCAAGACCAGAGCTGGGAAGGCTGAGAAGGCTGTCCCGAGGTCCAGCCTGTGCCATGGCCTCCGCTCCTGTCCCCGGGTGCCCCGGGAGCGCTGGGCTCACCCGGGCTGGGCTCACCTGGGGCTCACCTGCGCTGGGCTCACCCGGACTGGGCTCACCCGCAGAGCCCTCCCTGCAGGTGTCACACCAGCGATCTCCGGGCCCGCTCTGCTCCGGGCTCAGCAGCCGCAGGTCCCTCAGCCTTACCCCGGCAGAGACGCTGCAGCCCTGCAGCACCGCAGGCTGCTCGGCGGGCTGTCCCCAGCTTGTCCCTGTCCCTCGTGTCCTGGGCCTGGTGCCACGGGGGGCTGCACTACCTGGACATGGCCCAGAAATGCCCCGGGACCCTCGGGACCCCCTGTGCTGCGCTGTGCCCCAGCCAGGTACAGCTGGGACTCGCTGGCCTCTCTGCCCTGCCTGCTTCCCGAGGCCAGCGGCTCCTGGGCACTGTGGCCCCCATGCCCCCAGCATGGGCAGGGCTGCCATGGCGGGCACGGGTGCCAGGGAGGTGGCACAAGTGGACAGGGGTGTGCTGGCACCACAGGGCACCGAGCACAAGGAGCCCAATCCCTGTTCCTGCTGTCAGGAAAGGCGATGAGGGAGACGGGATGAGCACGTGGGAACTGTGCCCACACCCCAAATCCCACATGACATGGAGGGGCTCAGCCCTTCCTCCTCCTCCTCCTGTGGCAGCGCTGCCCAGCCCAGAGCCCTCATGGAGCAGGACAGCAGCGCTGGGGGTCCCTGGGTGGTCAGGGGTCTCTGGGGAGCTGGGGGTCTTTGAGGGCTGTGGGTCTCTGGGGTCAGGGGTCCCTTCGGGCTGGGGGTCCCTTCGGGTCGGGGCCCCTGGGTCCTGGGGGTTTCTAGGGGGGTGAGGTCCAGAGGTCCCTGGGGGCTGGGGGTCTCTGGGGGTCAGGGGTCCCTGGGGCCGGGCCCTGGAGTGGGGAGCCCCCAGGGCTGAGCTCTTACTTTTCTCTGTGGCCTCCAGGAGTTTCCTCCTCCCGCGTTTCTTCTGGGGGTCGGAAGGGGCCAGCTCACCCTCATCGCCCGGGGCGTCCAGGCCCTCCTTGGGGGTGCAGCGGCCGTTCTCCAGCGCCCGGCCGGTCTCTCCGTCCGCCAGGCTCTCCGTCTCGTCCTCCTCGGGCCGGCCGCCCTTGGGGCTGGCCCCGGCCTCCTCCGCGTCCCCCTCCACGTCCCCGTTGGGCAGCGGCTCGGCGGGACTGGCCTCCGGGCAGGGCGGGGGGCACTTGGGGACGGCCGCGCTGTCTTTGGGGGTGTCGCTGCTTTCCGCCTGCTGGCAGGAGGGGAAGGGCTGCAGTCGGTGCTGCCAGCGGGGACAGCAGCACGTTACCCTGAAAAGTCCCGGTGCCACCTCCTGCATCCCGCGTGTGACAGCTGCTGCTGTGCCCAGGGGACCCTCGGGACCAGGACACGGTGTGACGGCGGCCTCAGGGCCAGGACACGTGGATGTGACACCCTCATGACCAGGACACGCTGCTGTGTCACCCTGAGGACCAGGACACCACTGCGGCACTCTCCAGAACACACAGGTGTGTGTGACACCCTCACGGACCAGGACACATTTCCATGGCCTCAGGACACTACAGCAACACCCTCAGACCACAACACAATGTCATTGCACCCTCAGGACCAGGACAGAGTGACAAGATACTTTTGGGACAACGACAAAACATCCTCAGGGCCATAACAAAAGGTGGCACACCATGAGGATCAGGACATGGAGCCACAGGACACTCGGGACCAGGACATGACACCTTTTGGACTGGGATACAACACCCATGACACCTTTTGGACTGGGATCCTGACCCCCTCAGGCACAGGACACAGGGACGTGGCACCACGGGGATTGGGATACCACACCGTGACACCCTCAGGAGCAGGACACAGGGACGTGGCACCACAGGGACCTGGACATGCTGCCATGGCACCCTCAGGAACAGGACACAGGGAGGTGGCGCCACAGAAGAATGACACTGGCTGTGACATTTTGAGAGGAAGGTGCCACAATGCCCTGGGGACTGGGACGTGGGGCCACGGTGCCATCTGGAGCAGAACATGCTGGGATGTGCCCGGGTGTCCAGTCCCCCATGGGCAGAGGAGACACTGGCACTGCCCATCCTGCCTGGAGCACCTGTGCCAGCACACTGGGGTGCGGGACAGCGAGGGGACAGCGAGGGGCCCCTTGGTGCGGCGCATCGCCGCTGCCATGGGCATGTGGGGCAGGGACACGCAGAGCCAGGCCAGGTGATAAGCTTGTGGGTGTGTCTGTGTGACAGCTGTGTGTGTGTGTGTGTGTGACAGGTGTGTGTGACACAGGTGTGTGTGTGACAGGTGTGTGTGTGACAGGTGTGTCTGTGTGACAGCTGTGTGTGTGTGACAGGTGTGTGTGTGACAGGTGTGTGTGTGACACAGGTGTGTGTCACAGGTGTGT
>QUSF01000261.1:0-12523 GCA_003676055.1 Chloebia gouldiae
CAGGCTGGCACTGCTGCCCAGCGTGGTGATGATGCCTTGGAGTGGCTGCCTAGAACAGAGGTTAGACAGCTTCAAAGGACAAGGAATAGACCAAGGTCAAGGACAAAGTGGGTATTTATTAAAGGCCTTCAATTTACTGTTTCTATTATAAATAGAAACAATTTGGGCAGTCAAAGCCGCTCAGAGGCTACACTCCAGAGGGATGATGGTCATGAGCTTTTCAGACAGATATAAGTTTGGTCCACTTACATATCAGGGGTTAATCCTCCAATTGCCTTCAGGTAATGAAGTCATATTCCCCCAGTTTGCACCCCCTCAATTCACTTTTTAATACTTTTTGGGGCCTGAGGCTGTTGGGTGTCCTTGAGTTTCAGGCCTAGAGGAATTGCTTTGTCTCACCAAAACACGAAGACAGTAGCTAACACTTTATATGGAGTTTAGACTTATGCACCAATGCAGTAGAGGATTTGAAAAACATAGACTCTAAATTCCTGAGGCATCACGGCGCTCTCTGCTGTCCCCAGGAGCTGACCTGCAGGCGGTGGATGCTGTGAAGGGGAAGACAGCCAGGGAATGGGCGACTTTCACCGGCCGCTTCGAGACCACCGTGCGCATCCGGAGCCTCCTGCGGCGCCCGCGTGCCGAGCAGTTTGCAGCCCAGTACCAGCCCGAGTGGCCGGCCCTGGCCGAGCTGGTGGCCAAAGCCCTGAGCCCCAAATCCAGGAGCAAGAGGCTCTCGGAGAAGATCCGATCCTTTTTCACCTTCAACATCCCCCGCAACCCCGAGGAGGATGGTGTGATGGACCACATGGTGAGGATGACCACGTCCCTCGCCAGCCCTTTCGTGGCCACCGCTTGCCAAACCATCTGCCCCGACAGCCCTCCCGAGGTGGGCAAGCGCAGGCTGTCGGTGCCGGAGATCCTCGGGCAGCACGTGCCGGACCCAGAGGAGGAATCGGAGGCACCCTCAGGGCCCGGCACGGGGGGATCCTCCTGCAACGGCCGGGCCGTGGCCGAGCTCCGGCCGCCGCGGCCGCCCGGCCGCCTGCTGAGCTTCCTGCCGCTGTGGCTGCGGCGGGGGAACAGCGTCTGCCCCGGCGAGCCCGTCCCCAAAATCAAAGTGAGCAAAGCCTCCGGCTCGTCCGCCGGGGAGAGGAAGCCCCGTGTGAAGGACAAGCACCTCCTGCAGCCGCCCCAGTGGAGGTACAAGGTGCTGAAGGAGGAGAAGAAAGCGGCCGAGGAGGCCAAGACGGGGGAGAAGAAAAAGAAAAAGAAAAAGAAAGGCTAAGGCAGGAGGTGTCGGGGTTGGGGCAAGGTTCTTGCTGTCCCCTTGAATCTGCTGACTTCTCTGGCACAGGGGTGGTTTTGTTCCCGGTGGATGGGAATGAAATATCCCCAAGGGTTCACAGGCCACTGCCTGGCCTCTCGTCCTCTCCACCCCAAGGGTGGCCACCTTCTCATGGGACATGTGCTGGGCACTGATGTCCTGAGACCCTGGACCCAGCTCCAGGAATGCCAGGGGGCAGGACTGTGGCACAAATCCTTCCTATTTTTCTTTTTTCTTTTTTTTTTTTTTTTTTTTTCCCTTTTTTTTTTTTTCCTCTTTTTTGGCCTCTTTGATTTTCCAAGCTCTCAATTCCATGGCGTGTCGGAATGTGGCTGAGCAAATTAAAATGGAAGTGGTTGCCATGTTAACAGGATTGATTCCATGAATAAAGCTCAGGCTCGCTGTGGGGCTGGCAGGAGTGCTCCCCCTCTGCTGCCCGTGTCCCCTGGCCACCCTGTCACCTCCTCAGTGACATTCCCCACTCCTGTGTGGTGGATGGACGCACCAAGGCTTAGCACAGCTGCATGCTGTGGAAGAGCACCAGCTGCAGGCACAGGCTGGAAACGAAGCTTGGGATGCTCGGGGACTCCAGCCCAGCTGCCCCAGAGCTGCAACACTGCTGAGCAGCAGCAGCGGGGTGCTGGTGTTCCCAGATTTTGACATTCCCTTAAACCCAGCTCCATCCCAGAGCGCAGGAGCATGAGGCTGGGCTGCTGGCTCCTGCAGCACGGGCAGAGCTTCACTCCAGGAGGGCAGCAGGCAGTGTCACAGTGCTCAGAGCAAAAGTCACCAAGGTCATAATTAATTCTTGGCCAGCTGTGGAGTCCCCTCCCTGCACCACCCCCTTTTTGGGGGGACAGGAGTCCGCACTCCCCCTTTGAGGCTGCAGCTCTGCTCTCGGTGGGGCTGTGCCCCAGGCAGGGAACGATTCCCGTGGGGAAGGAGCTGCAGCCTGCCCGTCTGTTCCCCTCCATCCTTGGCTCGCTCGGGCTCCCCGGCACGTGGCTGCCCTGCTTCGCCAGCTCCCTGCCGCTCGCAGCTGAGCCGGGGGCGGGCGGCACATGGAGCAGCCGTGGCGTCAGCCGTGCCAGCCTGGCTCCTGCCGCGCAGGGGGAAGGGAGGGACGGGCTCCCGCCGGCCCCTCAGCCCCCTGCCATCGTGGGGATGGCTCAGTGAGACCCCAAGGGACGGCTGGGTACACCTGGGGAGGGTCCGGCTGTGGTCCAGGGAAGCCCCTTCCCTTCCCTTCCCTTCCCTTCCCTTCCCTTCCCTTCCCTTCCCTTCCCTTCCCTTCCCTTCCCTTCCCTTCCCTTCCCTTCCCTTCCCCAGGATGAAATCCCAGCGATGAGCGCCGGGATGATGAAGGAAAGTCTCACTTTGGCCTCAGGGGTGGCGGGAGGTTGGACTAGGGTTGGCACGGGGCTGCGGGTGGTGCCCAGCCCCGCTGATTCACTTTGTGTGCCCAGACAAGGGCAGGAAGGAGTCAGGAGCCTGCGGTGGGTTTGATTTGCCCATCCCGTACCGCTGCAGTTAATCCCACTCCGGAGGAACTCACTTTCCCACGGCGACAGCGCCAGAGCTCCCACCCATCCCTGCCCTTCCAGACGCCCAGGATTAGGATTTAGGACCTTTCGGGCGTTTTAAAGCAGCGTTTATCCCCTCAGCGATGATTATGATTTAAAGAAGGAAGGTGGCCCGTTTGAAAGGCAGCATTGCAGGGATCAAAGCAGCCAGCAGCAGCCCTTGATGGGGAGCTGCCTGCCCGCAGCCGTGCGAGCAGCGTGCCCCGTGTCTGCTCCAGGGAAGGGCTGCAAGAACCATCCAGGAATAAACCCGGGAGGGGCCGATCCGGCCGGGTCACCGAGACCCAGAGCAGAGATGGTCACGGAGATAAAAGCGTCTGCAGGCATCGCCTTCCTGCGGGCAGCTCCGGTCTGATGGGCACCGCCCGTTTCCCCCGCGCCGCTCCGCCAGAGCTGCGGCTCCTGCACGGGCAAAGCCACCGCTGCAGGTCCTTCGTGTTTTATCCTGCTTTTGTGCTGTTGTTTGTTTAAACTTCCGAGATCCCGGCTGATAGGGCTGGCGAGACTCAAAGCTCCGCCGCCGCGGTGCCCCGGCTCCGGGAGGCTCCGGGAGGCTCCGGGCGGGCTCGGGATGGAGCTGGGACTGGTGGTGCAATGGCAGTGAGGAGGTAAATCAGGTCCTGCCACCTCCTGGGAAAGAGGGTGCGATATTGGAGAGGGTCACCGTGCCAGGGAAGCAGCTGGCAGGTGTTGGAGTTCTGGATACTGAGGATTTTGGACTTTCTGTGCTAACAGATTGACTCCCAGGAGAGCACGGCATCGGAAAAAACTTCCAAAACGGATTGATAGCACTGAGATTACGGCCGTGTAGTTGATTAGAAGTGTGTAATATCACTTTTCTGCCAAAAACCGGCAGGCAGAAAGGCAGGGATGGGGCTTGGGATGGCGCTGGGGGGAGAAGCGGGGGGCTGAGATTGGGGTGGCCCAAAGAACAGCCCTGAAAGTGGCAAAACGGGAAGCGGCGCTTCCGCTGCCCAGGGTCCCGTGTGCTCCGGGGGAGCGGGAAGTGCCCGGCCCTGGCGTGGGAACGGCCCCGCCGGCGGTGTCCCAGCGCCGGCCACCGCGGCGTGCTCCGGGGACAGCGGGGACGTGCCAGCGCAGGGCTCCGAGCGAGCCCCGTGCCCACCGTGCCCTGCTCCGTGCCCACTGCAAGGGCTCCACATCTCCCTCACGCCCTTGGGAGAAATGCTGCTCACGTCCAAGACTTAAAAGGTTTATTAAAACCTTGTCAAAACTACGGCAGAAGACTGAACAGAGAAAATGTTACGGTGCCGGGAGCAGCAGAGGATTTTTCCCAGCATGTGCTCACCCACACCATGGAGGTTTTGCCTTTTAGCCCTTTAACTCCTCCCAAAGTTCCATCCATCTACTCCAGTGGTGGAGATCTCTTCCTAAAATCTCGATTGGAGGTCAGGTGTTGCCACAGTAACAAGCCAGCCCTCCCAAATGTCCCAAAGCCAGGCTGTCCCCTGATAACAATGCAAGGGGAGGTAAAACATAACTATAAATCTATAAAACTTCTCTTTACATATATGTATAATATTTGCCTTTTAATTGTGAGAGTCAACCATCGCATTACTCATCTATCACACCCTGATGTTGCATTACACCCCAAGGTGAAATCCCCTCCTGCCCTCCTGATGCCTTTTTTGGCTACCTAAAAACAGAGATCAGGCAAAATTAAGGGAATAAAAAGTTAAATTCATTTGTTATATTCATTGAAGGGCCTTCAGGTACATTTCAGGAGGACAAAATGGACGATGGGTGATGGGTTTTAATTCTTTTATCATTTTGGGTGTAGTTACTGGGAGGGCTTCGGCTGAAATGTTCCTGAAGGTCTTCAATAAACAAACACAAAATAAAATAAAATAAAATAAAATAAAATAAAATAAAATAAAATAAAACTGCTTTTTATTCCCTTAATTTTGTCTGGCCTCTGTTTTTAGGTAGCCCAAGAAAGGCATCATTCAGCCCTGCATCCTGAGACCAGCATGGAATAACCAGGGAGCCCCTTGGCTCTGCCACGGTGCTCCATCCCCATGAGGGCTGGAGCAGAGGGGTGACCAAGCAGGTCAAGGTCATTCCCACAGCACCTCCCTAGAACATTCCCATCCCCATCCCTGCCAAAGAACCAGCTGTGCTCCTGCTGAAGGCCTTGGGATGCTCAGGGTGAAGTGGTGATGGCCACGCCCGTGCCATGGGGTAGGGTTTGCCATGAAAACCGGGAAATTGGGTGGGAAAGCACTCGGGCAAGGACGAGGAGGGAGTAACAGGCCAGGGAAAGCAACCAGGATGGAGCTGGGGCCCGGTGAGCGGGAGGAAGGGAGGCTGGTCGTGGCTGTGTGCTCAGCAATAGGAAATGCTTTATTAGCTGGGAGTGGTGGAGAGAAGCCAGGCAGGAAGAGGCAGTAATAAGAAACATTTTTTTGACTTCTCCCACATCCAGAGCACAGAGCAGCTGCCAAGCGGCTGCGTTGGACAGCGGGGTCGGCAGGCCGGGCCCCTGCAGCCGGGGAAGGGTGACAATCCCTCCCCAGCGGGACGGACACGGCCGTGGGAGCCCCTCGGTGGCACGATGGCTGGTGGCAGGGGAGCAGATCCATGAAGATCCTCAGAGCTGGGGCTCAGGAGCAAGGCTGCCCCGGCTGAGGCGGATCCAGGAGTGGGATCGTGGTCGGGAGAGCCCCGCCAGGGCCGGGCAGTGCCGTGGGCTCCTGCAGGACCTGGATGCTGGAGGTGAGTGGGGAAGAACCTCGTGCTCCTGGGGTCTGGGGGTGCACCCAGCTCAGGGCTTTCCTCCTGACTGAGCCCCGAAATCAGGATTTGGCCCCATTTCCTTTGTGTTCCATGGGACGGCAGTGTTGACACCAGGGTTGGAGAGGCTGGAATTTGGGCCAGGGACAAAAATCAGGGCTCACATCAGTGTGGGGGTAGCAGGATCTGTCCCCAGGTCCTTGCTAAAGAGCTGAAAAAATAAGCAGCTGCAGTGGAAAGGCTGGGCTAGACATGGGAGATGGGAAATTTGGGTGTATTTTGAAAAGGCATAGGGAAAAACAGGGGAAGGTTGACAGCTCTGCAAGCTGCAGTGGGCTCCAGCAGCACAGAATGTGCCACCTCCGTGCTCCTCTGCTGCACAGCCAAATTGCAGCTCTCTCACAGGCAAGGAAGACCCAAATGGTCACTAAAGAGGCTCCATCTCCAAAACCACCATGGAGCTCCTTCCCTCCAGTGCTGGCACTGGAGCCCTCGGAGAGGCCGGGACAGCCACGCTGCCCTGTCCCTGCCCTGCACGAGGAGCCATCAGCCATGCCTTCCCTGCACCAAGGTGGACCTGAGTGGGTTTGCTGCTCTCCTGAGCAGGTTTGGTGCTCTCCTGAGCGAGTTTGGTGCTTTCCTGAGCGGGTTTGGTGCTCTCCTGAGTGGGTTTGGTGCTCTCCTGAGCAGGTTTGGTGCTCTCCTGAGCAGGTTTGGTGCTCTCCTGAGCGGGTTTGGTGCTTTCCTGAGTCGGTTTGCTGCTCTCCTGAGTGGGTTTGGTGCTCTCCTGAGCGGGTTTGGTGCTCTCCTGAGCGGGTTTGGTGCTTTCCTGAGTGGGTTTGCTGCTCTCCTGAGCGGGTTTACTGCCCTCCTGAGTGGGTTTGCTGCTCTCCTGAGCAGGTTTCGTGCTCTCCTGAGTGGGTTTGCTGCTCTCCTGAGCGGGTTTGGTGCTCTCCTGAGTGGGTTTGGTGCTTTTCTGAGTGGGTTTGGTGCTCTCCTGAGTGGGTTTGGTGCTCTCCTGAGCGGGTTTGCTGGTCTCTTTGTGTGGTGCACGTTCATGGAGTGGAAATGCCTGTCAGTGAGAGGGGCTGGGCTGGTGGGGCCTGCTGGAGGGTGAGTGCAGCCTTGCTGCATCTGTGACCCACCTGCAGCTGCAGACAGGGAAAGGAAAACCTCCACCTGTGCCTGAAACCAGGCTGGAGCCTTGGGGTCTGTGGCAAAGCTCCTGGCAGCTCTGCCCTGGTGTCCATGCAGTCCTTCAGCCCTGCAGCTGGCACACGCCTGGCTGGCACCGGCAGTGGCACGAGGGGCTGGGCTGTGTGTGACTCCCTGTGAAAAGGCAGCACAGGGAACTGAGCCCTGAGCCACATCCCGTGGCTAAACCCCCTGTCAGCAGCAGAAACTGCAGGGGAAGGAGGAAGAGCTGGGATTGAGGAGCCTGGCCAAGCTGCCCTGGTAAGAGCAGGGACCCCTGAACCACCCCGCACACCCCGAGGGCTGTGCCCGACCACGCTTCCCTGGACTCCTCTTGTCTTCTGCTCCATTTTCCCTTTGCTTTTTCCTCCAGGGGGGTGATGGGGAAATTCCCCTTCCCTGGGGTTTGCTCCAGACCCTCGAGCTGCAGCACAGCTGCCTCCTACTCCCAACTACTCCTGCCAGCACCCACGCCTCATGCCAGAGGTTTCCCGTAGGTTTTTTTCCTTCTCTTGATGCTACAAATGCCAGAGAACACAACATAGCACCCAGGCCGACAGGGTGAGATGCTCTGGATGTCAGGAGGGCACGAGAGCTGCAGCTCCTGATGAGAAGGGAGGAAGGAAGGGACAGGGATGGGTATGCCAGGACTGGTTGGTGCCATTGCTGAAAAACCTGGGATGTTTTTCCTGTGGGATGCCAGGAACAGCTCTGGATTAAGGTTTGCTCTCAGTAACAACAACAATCCATGGGATGTTTCATATGCAGCAGAGTTTTGGGTGAGGCCCTGCTTGCTTTGTGTTTCATGGCAGATATCCTGCAGCTGTCTAATGGTTCAGGATTTTGGGGAAGTGGCTCCAGGGAAGGAATTCACCACCTGGGAGATTCAGCTTCCCTTTTAAATCATGCATCCTGGAGCTTTCAGGACTGCAAGATGTGTGGTGCTGGTGGTCAGGAATCAGCAGCCCAGCTCAGAGGGGTTGAGTTTTAAGATAAATCAGATCCTAGCCCAGCCCTGGGGGAGTTGGGATTTTAAAACAAAGCTGATCCTCACCCAGGGAGGGTCAGATGGATCAGCCTGGCATCACTCCTACACCAGGCACCAAGGACCTGCCTCCAGCCCCAGTGACCCCAGGATCTGGTCACTCTTTCCTCCCCTCGAGCCACAACCAAGTGAGTTATTTTGGGGAGGAAAAGCCCGATTTGCAGCGCGGCTGGAGCCTGCCGGGGTCAGCCACGTCCGTGTGCGCTCCCGAGGGCCGGGCTTGCGTGACTCCGCTTCCCCATCAAGGCCAGAATCTAAACAATCTTGATTCCTGTCCCAGCAGCCCTGGGCCGGGCTCTTCAATTGCAGGAAACGGAGCCTTTGGCATGTTTGTGTCGGGAACACGAAGAATGAGCTGAGGAGGGGCCGGGGCCTGCGGCCACGCAGCGAGGCGGGGGGCAGCGGGGGGATCGCCGTGTTTGCCTTGGCAGAAATGTCTCTTTCACAAGGAGAGAAAAAAAAAAGGAAGATTAAAAATAGCCAAACTTCCCCCAAAGGCTCAGCAAGGAATTTTTGGCTGTCCCAGCACCTCTGTTTGTGTCATTGATAAGCTCCACACAAAAGCACCCCCAGGACTGAGCCCCTGCCCGTGGCCAGTGGCGTGGGGCTGCACGTGCTGTGGGGGCTTTGGGCTCCACGCCATGGTCAGGTCTTCCCAAATCTGGGATCCCCAGCAGTGCCGTGGCATCAGCAGGGCTGCCAAGCCCACAGGGGCTGTGTTTTTAGGGAGCAGGAGCCCTGGGAACAGAGGGAAGTGCCGGTGTAGGGATCACTGGGAGAAAGGAAGGAGCTTGGGCTGCATGGACGTGGCAAGGGCCGGGTTCCAGCACATTCCTGAGCGCTGTGGGGCCACGAGTGGCACCCCACACCATGGCAGGGAGGTCCCCCGAGCTTGGGAGGTCCCGGGATCTGTTCTCAGGAAGGGCTGTGCCCAGGATGTCCGGAGCCAAACTCGGTTGGAGCAGCACATCCCACCTCACTCTGTCTGTGCCTGCCCTCTGCAAGGCCCCCCTGCCCTCCCAAAGCCCCCACGGCTGGGGACGGACCCTGGGGGCGCAGGGGCTGCTCTGACCCCTCCTCTCTCCACAGGATGATGCCGTGTGGGGTTGGTGGCCGGGCGGTGCTGGCACTGATGACCCTGTCCCTCAGCTTCGCCGCCGGTGAGTGTCAGTGCAGTGGGGTGACAGCAGCTTAAAAGAAACCCTCGGCTTTTCGGGAGCATCTCTGCCCCAAATAAAAGCCAGGGAGGAAGCTGGGCTCTTCAGGGACTGTGCTATGCCCCTGTGGTGTGGTGACCCATCCCCCAGAGAGGATCTCAGCTTCATTAATTGTGGTTGATCAAGTGCTTTGCTGTCACCGGAGGGGAGATGGGGAAAGGCTGGTAGCACATTCCAAACAGTGTGGGTTTTCCCAGGAGTGGTGATGATGATGATGGTGGTGGGAAGCAGGAGGAGCTGCTCAGCGTCCCAGGGGAGCACCAGGTGACCAGGCTGGGTGCTCTTGCAGGGAGGTCCAGGATAATGTGGCTGTGGCAGGGAGGAGCAGCAGAGCTTACTGGGGGGATGAGTCTCCACCGAGTCCCTGTCCTGCCCACGGGGCCACCAACCCCAAGCTGGCCCCAGCACCACCCCACAGCGCTGGCAGCAGGCAGCCTTTGGGGCAGGGGGACAGGGAGTGCAGGATGGCCACCACAGCCATCCCCTTGCTGTCCCCTCACTGTCCCCTCACCACCGGATGTCTGGCTGCCCTCACGCTGAACTCACTGATTCCAGGAGGGATATTTTCTGTGCAAAAGGGCAGAGCTAAATTAGGAATTTGGGAGCATGGCTGCCATCTGAGCCACTCTGGCACCATGGTGCAGGAAAGCGCCTTTGGGGAGTCAGGAAAAACTCCGGGAAAGACCCTGGGTTTGGCACCCAGCTCCCAAAACACCCACTGGGAAGGCACTGGCTGAGTCTGGGGCTTCTGATCTCAGCTCAGACTCCCACGGGTTCCATGTCCCCTGGGATTTTGTGGGCAGGATGTGAGCCTGTGTGTTGTGAACCAGTGCATCCCAGTTAATCCCAGCTGCTGGGCTGGATGCACGGTCCATCCCAAAGAGCCTCTCGGGGGTGTGGGAACAGGGCACCCCAGGTTCAGGGCTGGGACTTGGAGCCCAGCTGGGAGCGGGTGATTTTCTGGGAGGTGTCAGGATGGACTCCCTGTACTGAGCACTCACAGCATCCTGTCCCTCCTTCTCTGATGCTCCCAGGCTGCCCATTCTCAAAATTCGGTTCAGGAGTGTTTAGGAGAATGTCCCTGTCCCCAGAGCCACCCAAGCTCGCGGGTGGGCAGTGGGGTGACCCCATGGCACAATGTGTCCCCTCCTGGTGCCCACAGAGGAGCTGCTGTGTGCCTGTGATGTGCCCCACTGCAGCCAGCCCAACTGCACGGGCCAGGTGTGCTTCGTCAGCAAGAGGAAGGAGGAGGGCACCATCACCCAGCACCGGGGCTGCTTCTCCCAGAACGTTCTGGAGCACTGCCACACGTCCGTCACGGAGCAGTACGGCACGAGGTGCTGCAACTTCCACATGTGCAACGCCGAGCTGGAGATCTTCCTGCAAGGTACACGGGCAAGGGGACGGGGGCCGAGCTGCCCACGTGGCTGGAGATGTGGTTCTCAAAATCATCCCTGTCCTCACTCAGCACCTACAGAGCCATCCAGATGTCCTCAGGTGTCCCTCCTTGGGCTGTGCCTGTAGAGCTGCCATCCGTAGGGTTGATCCCAGGGCAGGGACTCTGTCCCCAGGTCCAAGCCCAAACCCCAGACCTCCACCCTTCCAGGTCCACCCTCACGCTTCCATCCCTCGTTTCCCCCACCCAGGAGAAGATGCCCTGGTAAAGACGCCTTCCCTACCCAACCTCCTCCTGATGATCTTCGTCCCACTGCTCTCGCTCCTCATCCTCGCGGGACTCACGGCACTCTTCTGCTGGAAGGTGGCCCAGCACCGCCACAAGCACAGTGACTTTGGTGACACAGACCTCATGCTGAAGGCATCCATGATGGGAGACAGCACCTTAGAGGTGGGTGAGCCCCGTGAGGGACCCTAGATGTCCCCAAGGGGTGTGTGTGGGGACGGCCACCACGCTGACCCCGTGGCCACCCTGTTTGCACAGGACCTGCTGAACGACGACTGCACCACAGGCAGCGGTTCTGGGCTGCCTTTCCTTGTCCAGAGGACGGTGGCTCGGCAGATCACCCTCATGGAGTGCGTGGGTAAGGAGAGCGGCCGAGGCGGGGGAGGCTGCCCCAGCCACCCCCAGCTGGTGCTGGAGTGATGGCACCACAGCTTCAAGCCCAGGAGGGGGTTGGACCCGGCCGTGTCAGCCAAAACCCAGCAGCAACCCCAAGTTCTTCCCCTGTCCTGCTGACTGGGGAGGGAGCAGCTGGGTGGGTGAGGGATGTTGGCCAATGCTGCTCCATCGCTCTCCCACACGGGATCCTGGTCTCACACTGGGTCCTGGGGGCACTTGGTGACACGGTGGCACGGCTGTGGCAGGTAAAGGGCGCTACGGTGAGGTGTGGCGAGGCGTGTGGCACGGGGAGAGCGTGGCTGTGAAGATCTTCTCCTCCCGGGACGAGCAGTCGTGGTTCCGTGAGACAGAGATCTACAACACCGTCCTCCTCCGGCACGACAACATCCTGGGTGAGCGGCGGGCCAGGAGGGCTGGGGAAGAGGGGCAGCTGTGGGCTGGGCCTGTGGTCCCAGGTGTTTCCCAGGGTCCCAAGTGTTTCCCATGATCCCTGACCCCAGGTGTTTCCCAGGGTCCCAGGTATTTCCCCCTGTCCTTGATCCCAGATGTTTTCCAGGATCCCTGATCCCAGGTGTTTCTCCCTGTCCCTGATCCCAGGTGTTATCCATGGTCTGTGTCCCCAGGTGCTTCCCAGGTTCCCTGATCCCAGGTGTTTCTCCCTGTCCCTTATCCAAGGTGCTTCCCAGGTTCCCTGATCCCAGGTGTTTCTCCCTGTCCCTTATCCAAGGTGCTTCCCAGGATCCCTGATCCCAGGTGTTTCTCCCTGTCCCTGATCCCAGGTGTTACCCATGGTCTGTGTCCCCAGGTGTTCCCCAGGTCCCTGATCCCAGGTGTTTCTCCCTGTCCAGGTTTCATTGCCTCTGACATGACGTCCAGGAACTCCAGCACGCAGCTCTGGCTCATCACCCACTACCACGAGAACGGCTCCCTCTACGACTACCTGCAGAGGACGGCCCTGGATGTGGACACCTGCCTGGGCTTGGCCTCCTCCATCATCTGTGGCCTTGTCCACCTCCATGTGGAGATTTTTGGCACGCAAGGCAAACCTGCTATCGCCCACCGTGACCTGAAAAGCAGGAACATCCTGGTGAAAAGCAACCGGCAGTGCTGCATCGCAGACCTGGGTGAGACGGAGGGCTGGGATGTGGTGCCCCAGGGATGGGGCACTCAGGGGTGTGAAACACCAGGAATGTGGCACCCAGGGCTGCAGCAGCACCCAAGGGTACCTGGGGATGTGGTACCCCAATGATGAGGTACCCCAGGGATGTAGTACCCCCGTGATGTGGTACCCCAGGGATGGGGCACTTAGGGGTGTGGTACCCCAGG
>QUSF01000261.1:21345-60288 GCA_003676055.1 Chloebia gouldiae
CACCCATACCTCACCCCCATCACATCCCTATCTCACCCATATCTCACCCCCATCACATCCCGATCTCACCCACATCTCACCCCCATCACTCCCGTACCTCCCCCCAGCCCGGGCTCCCCTCCCGCCGTCGCTCCCCGCCCGTGCCGTGTGCGCAGGCGCGGGCCGGCCCCGCCCCTCCCGCGGCCCCGCCCCCGCCGGCCCCGCCCCCGCTCCCCCTCCCGCCGGCGCTGCGGCCGCTCCGCTCCGAGGCCGCGGCGCGTCCCCGCCATGGCCGCCCGGGCCGCCCGCCGCCCCGCGGGCCCCCGCGCCGCCCGCCGCTGCCCGCCGAGCCCCGCCGCCCTCCCGCTCCTCCTGCTCCTGCTCCTGGCCGGGCCGCTCGGCGGGGCCCGCGGTGAGTGAGCGGCGGCGCCGGACCCGGCCCGCACCGGGCACAACATGGCGGCGCCCCCGCCCCCGCCGTGAGGGGAACGGGCAGGACCGGGGAGGGGTCGTGAGGGGGAGCGAGGGACGATGGGGGGAACCGGGAGGGAGGCGATGCGGGGGGAAGGGCCGGGGCCTGCCCGGGCCTGGGCAGGGGGCGGCTGTGGGGTGGGGGGTGAGGCCGAGGGGGGATTTTGGACGGGCCTGGGCGGGGGAAGGGGGTGAGAGAGGGCTGGGGGTGTGGGGAGGCCCTGCGGAGTTTGGGGGCGGCGAGACACAGGGGTGCTGTTCCAGGGTGCCGAAAAGGACTGGGGTGGGGGAGGCGACAGGGTTGGAGGGGCCTGGAGGTGCCCCCAGGGCTGTGAGGAGGCCCCAGAGGGGCGTGGATAGGTGTGGGTGTTTCAGGGTGAAGAGAAGGATTTGGGGTGCGATCCACAGGGTTAGGGGTTCTGGAAGCAGGGGGGGCTCTGAAGGCATCAAGGACGTGTGTTGGATGTTTGTGGGGGCTCAGGCTTGGCCAGGGGGCTCGCAGGGGTGTGTGGTTTGTGTGAACCCGAGCTGCTTTGGGGCTTTCCCCCACAGAGGGGGTGGGGATGTGTGCGGGAGAGGCAGCAGCAGTTGGGGCTGGGGTTTTCTCCCAGTGCTGGGGGATGCTCTGAAGAGGCCTGTGCTCACCTTCGAGGAGATCTGAGAGCCTTCAGCCTGGTTTTGGGAGACCACGATGGAGATTGGGATTTATGGGTTTCACAGAGGATGGACTTGGGGGTCTCAGAGGTGTTTTCTGGGCATGTCGTGGAGGTGTGGATCAGCCCAAGGTGGGAAGTGCCACCGTGTTGTTGTGAAACTTCTGGAGTTTGTGGCCTTTTCCCATTATCCTGTGGCCCATGCCGGGGTGAAGTGGGCAGCCCCCCGTGCCCCAGAGGTGGCAGCGTGTCTGTAACATCTGCACTTTGGGCTTTTAAGGAAACCTTTCCATACCCTGAGCTTCTGGACTGGAACAACTGTAAATATTTGTTTGGAGGGAGGTGAGGGAGGAAAAACTCTTTGTGTTGGTTGTTTGTTCCGTGTTGATCCTTTTCCTTTCCCTGGCCTGGTTCTGAGGCTCATGGGGAAGAGTGAGGGGTCTCAGCTCTGGGTTTGGGAGGAGCAGGAGGCCTCTGCTGCAGGCTTGGGGCAAGCAGAGGATCTCAGCTCCAGTTTTAGGAAGGAAATTGATTTGGGGTGAACTGGGCCCTTTTCCCCAGAGGAAAGGCCTGACCGAGCATCTCTCGGGACAGAGGACAGGCTGGTGGCCACTGCCTCTGGTGTCCAGGGCTTCCCAGAGCAGTCCAGCTCTGCGGCCATCGGGGTGATCACTGTTGTGTAACTCAGGTACCTGTTCTGACAGGTTCCACTGTGGAATATTTTTCTCCTCCCCAACCTCTCAGCGTTTGTGTTCTGCATTCCCACCTGACGGTCGGAGGGTAATAACTGTGTGTGTGTGTGTGTGTGTGCGGATCTGGGCTTGTTAGAGCACAGAAAATTGCTTCAAACCTCACCTGGGCAGCAGGTGAGGGGTTACCTGGGAGTTCTGGGAATTTGGGAATAGAAATGTGCTTTTGGGAGGAGAGTTTTGGTGTAATCTCAGGTAAAACCCAGTCTTACAAGGGTGTTTCAGCTCCTCTGTGATAAGTGGCAGAGCAGGATCAGGTATCTGAGACCCGTGGCACGGCTGTTCTCAGGCTTTCACTTAGGTAAAAGCTGGTGTTTATTAAAAAAAAATCATAATTAATAAACAGGAAAGGCCCAATTGACTGTACAAATCCCCTGGAAACTTGGCGACTCCCGGTGCCTTTGATTTTGGGCTCTATGAATGACTATTGTTTCCGCTCAGTGTGTGCTGAGCGCTTTCATTCAGTGCAAGGTGTGAGCTCAGCCTGGGCTGGAGGGAGTTGCACTCATGGAATGAGGTGCAGGATGGCAGGGATCACCCTGCGAATTGTTCTCTGCTCCAGCAGCCATGATGCACGTTTGGTATGCCGGGGCTGCCCTTGCTATTGTGTTTCATACCGGAGATTTAACAGCTGCTTATTTCGGGAAAGGCTGGGAAAACATCTGAATTTCTGCAGTGCTGGGGAGCCGGGCACCTCTGTGTGCCAGTAAACAGTGCAGACAGCACTCCCCCAGCCCCTTCTTTTTTAAAAAAAAGGAAAATAATCAAGCTGCTTTGCAGAGGGGTGTTGCAGGACGGCTTTGCTTGAAATAAATCAAAAACTCACCCTGGGGAATAATTTTGGGGCAGCAGATTTTATTATTAACACCTGCTTCAAATATTTACCCAGTTAAATCAGGCAAACTCTGCATGGTCCTTCAGTTATATCCTACAACTTTCCAAGAAAGCCTTTCTCTAACTGGAAATTAAAAACAGTGTCCAACAAGCATTCCTGAACTCGTCCAGCTCCTTGGCCAGACAGCTTGGGTTGTTTTTTTCTTTCCCCTGGATACGCTGCCAGGAGTGGATGCTCCGGAAATGGCTGTTGCGAAAGGAGTGCAGTCAAACGTCAGTTCTCTTAGCAGCAAGCAAAGTTCACTGGGTGGTGACAGGGGGAATGTGTCCTGCCCTGAGCAGAGCGGGCAGGGATTGCTCCTCGCTGAGGGTTTTACAGGGATGAAATGCTGGGTGGGAGCTCCTTTGTCCTCCTTATTTAAGCCCCTGGCTCTCAGCTGCCCTGTGCTTCTCTTGTGCACCGCTGTTTATTTATTTCTTTTCAGCAGAAAAAGAGCCTTCTCTGCACTTTAAATCCCCTTGATAAAGTCTTGCTGCCTTTTTGTGGCCTTCTTGGAAGTGTGGATTGCTGGATGTGGGAATGTAGACCACACGTTAAACAATGTATTTCCACTCTGGAAAAGCCAATTGCCTGAGAGAAGCCAGGATGGGTCTGAAGTGTTGGAACCTTGATAAACCTGGGCATCAGGTGTGCAGGCTGTTCTTCCCCAGCACCAGTGTGTGTGGTCTGTTGGCTCCTAAACTGGTTTCCTGACAAGTTAAAACACAAAATAGGTGTCAGACCAGAGCCCAGAGAGGGAATGGGGAGCTGCTTGTCCGTGTTCTGGGTGGAAGAGCAATAGCAGAAACATCAAGGCTTCTTCTAATTAACCTCTTAATGATGAGACTCCTGTCAATTCTTTATTTACAATTCATTCAGAAGCTCTTTTGTGTTCCTAGAGTAGATGCAGGGAAAGTTCTGCACTTTAAAGCCACATTCTTCCTGCCTCTTTTTTTTTTTTTTTTCCCATTTCGTGTGTTTTCTGGTCAGTCGTGCTGCCTTCACGTCAGGTCCAGCCTGTGCCAGGGGACTGCAGCCAGCTCAAAGAAGTTTGAGACTCTTACTTTCAGCTTGAAATATCCCAGGATAATGTTTAGTTTCTGGATGACTTGCTTTAAAGTGCTTTGTTTTTCATAGTGCTTTGCAGCTAATTTTAACTCCATTTTGTGTAGCAGCAGTGGGTCAGTAGATATCATAAGCACCAGCAAGAAGCAAAAGAGAAATGTTTTGATCCAAAACAGGAGGAGAAATTGGAGGGGAAGTGAGTTGTGGGGAAGGTGCTCGAGGTGGTGGTGCTGTATCTATGGAAGGGCAGATCCCTGCTCCTTTCTCCAGCTCCTTAGTAAGGAAATGGGCAGCGACAGCATCCAGAACTGGCCTAACATTGGATTTTGGAGGCAGTGGGTGCAGGTGAGCTGGCTCTGGGGTTTGGGGGAGTCACTTTGGACTCAAATGTGTCCCAGCAAGGGATAGAGGGATCCCTCTTGGGGACACCAAGCAGCACAGCAGTCAGGGTGAATATGAGTATGAGGGGCCATCAAGGTGATCACAGGGATGGAGCACCCCTCCTGTGAGGAGAGGTCCAGCCTGGAGAACAGAAGCTTTGGGGTGACCTGATTGTGGCTTTCCAGTACTTGAAGGGAGTCTGCAAGAAAGATGGAGAGGCTCTTTACAAGGGCCTGGAGTGCCAGGACAAGAGGGAATGGCTTCCCACTGCCAGAGGGCAGGGTTAGGTGGGATATTGGGAAGGAGTTTCTCCCTGTGGGGGTGGTGAGGCCCTGGCACAGGATGCCCAGAGAAGCTGGGGCTGCCCCTTCTGTGGGAGTGTCCAAGGCCAGGTTGGAGGGGGCTTGGAGCAACCGGAGATAGTGGAAGGTGTCCCTGCCCATGGCAGTGGGGTGGAACAAAATGAATTTTAAGGTCCCTTCCAGCCCAAGCCATTCCATGATTCCTTGATAATATAATGGAAAGTAAATCTTGTTTCTTTAAACCCTTCATCAGATGGCTCAGTATCCCCTCATCATTGCCTCTGGGAAAGGGAGCTGGTTGTTTCCTTGGAGCTCTGTTCCATTATCCAGCAGAACAAGGAGCACACAGGGACTCCTGGACACACCTCGGCTCCCTCACCACGAGGGAATGGATATTGTTCCTAACCCTGTGTGATACAGGCTGCTCCTTATTTTGGCACAGCACAGAGCCAGACGCTGACAGGTATTTCTTTCTTCCAAGCATGTTTACACACGTCCCTCTTCATTAAAGCATCCGAAGAAGCAGCAGAGCTACAAAGCCAATTGTTACCCGTTTCTGTTGCTAACATTATGCTGCTGCAGCATGAAACTGGTGCTCCCAGAGTGGGGCTCATTAAGTTTGGTGCTGCACAAAGACACAATCAGCTGCAGCTCCTGTTCCAGAGCCTTGGAAAGGCTCGAAGTCAGGGGAATCATTCTTCCAGCCTCAATTCAAACGGTTGAAAAAGAACAGCAGCTACAATCCCTGCAAAAATCTGTTTATCTGGTAAATACGTGGGTGGTTATTGGCAATTTTACCAATGATTATCTTCAGGTTAATTATCCTCATACATATTGATCAGGTAGAGTTCAGCCCTTAGAAAATGGCATCTTTCTTAGGCACAGCTTCGGGAGATGCTGGAAAATGTATTCCAAAAGGTGGTTAACACCATTGCAGGAGATTCTGCTGTGAAACTTTCCTCTGTCTAGCTGCAGAGACATCTTGACACATGCAACTCCGTGTGAGAATAAATACGTGCAAAATGAGCTCGGGGAGTTGCTGGGAAAGGAGGAGAAATGTTCTTTGCCTGTCAGAGCTCAGTGTTTGAGTCTCCCTGGAGCACAGAGCTCAAATCTACAGCCCCCCACCTGTTTGTTTGGCTCCATTTTGGGAATGCAGGTTGCTTTTAATGGGGGGATTTGGAGGGAGAGAGCCAGCCCTTGCTTTTTTCCTCTTTTCTGTGGTTGATGCAGGGGGCTATGGACACCTCTGCCCCAGCATCCTTTCAGGGCTGGGGCTGTGACCTGGCAACCTCGTGGAGAGCAGAACCAGCTCTTGGGCTTGAAGGAGTCAAACCCTGGGCTGGGATAGTCGAAGATTGAGGAGAGGTCACTCAGCATTGCCAATAAACAAATCATTTTTTGTTTATTGTCAGTGCTGAGTGACCTCTGAGGTTTTGGGGAAGGGCAGTGAGGCCCGGCCTCGGATCGAATCACAGCAAGGTTCGCTCCAACCTGCTCCATCCCTCCAGTGAGAACAAAGCTTTTCATGCACAGGATGTGCAGCTGAACGTTGGGCTTGTGCAGGCAGTGTCTCTGGAGGGCTGGGCCGGGCTCTGGGTGCCGGTGTGGGGAGCAGACCGAGGCTCTGCTCCAGCTCCAGCTCCGCTCGCACCTTCCACGCAGACGCATCCCCGGGCGCTCGGCGAGGGGGGAACGCGCCGCCCCAGCCCCAGCTCTGGGAACTGCTCTTTGTTTCCCTTCACCCCATCCATTTCCTTCAGCCCAGGCGGTTTTTTTATTAAGTAGATTATATGTTTGGCTCAATAGGAGCTTTTCTTCCTGAAGGAAAAAGAATGCTGTTGGCATGAAAAATCCTTTTATCCACTCCTGTCTCCTGCTTTGCCCCGGCTGCTCTCGAGAGCACCCAAGAGATACCAGCGGGGGGCTCTGCTTCCCTGCCCACCTTCTGTCCCCCACCCAAGGGCAAGCCACAGTTGCTTTTTCCTGGCTTCTCATAAGTTTCTGATAGAAGCATTTGCCTTTCTGGTTAAGCAAACTGGAGTTACTGGACCCACATGAGTTGCTCTGTAATTCTCCTCTTTGCCAGGAGCTTCCCAGTGAGCCCTGGTGCAGACAGGCCTTTCCTCCCTGGCACACACAGAAAATTGGAGAGTTCCTGCCTGCATCCTGGAGGTTCTGGCCAACAATACCTGGAAAGCCCCTCAAGGGTCTGTGATGAGAGGTGGAGAGAAGGACAGTCATGTGCTGAAGGCTCCATTATCTTTGTTCTAGCTGCTCTCTGACCGTGGGGATTTTTGAGGTGCAAACGTAAAAATTACAGTTAAAAAAGAGCAGTTGTCTCAGAGGGGGAACAGGGTGAGGTGAAGCTGTGGGGCATCCCCCTCTTTGGGCAGGAAATTTTAGTTTTCTGCACAGAGTAGATAAGGATCTCACTCTGTCTCCAAGCTGGGGCTCTGGTATCATACCTTGCAGGTAAACTGATTTTTTTTTTGTTGTTTATTTTAATCCTACAGATGAGACTGAGCAGACAGGACCTGCTTCTCTGCTTTCACTCTCAAAGGCATGCTCAGTTTCAGGCCAGATAATTCACTCAGAAGTTTACAAAACCAGTTTTATTAGTGCATTGAAGTGTTTTGTTTGCTTTGTAGCTTCTGGAAGCAAAACTGCCACAGCCTAAATCTTGGAATTGAGACCTCAAAAATGAGTCTAACAGGAACAAAGTTCAGTTTTGTTGTATCTAAATCAAACTGAAAAGAACCTACACAGTGAAATGTGTGTGGGTTAAATGTTTTTAATTTGTACCTCGAGCTTTTGATAAGTAATAAGGGAGATGCTTTAAAAGACCATTTCCTTTTAAGTAGACATGAAGGCAGGAATGTGCCCTGGGTGCTCTTTGCCATCTCACATTTCCATAAAATCTCCTTTATCACCAACCTTTGTTCCCCCAAGTGTATGTATTTTTCAGAATTCTCTTTTCTGCACTCTGCTGACCATGGGAGAACACTGTTTGAAGTGCATGTTAGTGGAGGGCTTTTTTTTCTTTTTATTATTACATTTCCTCTAAAAATCTTCAGAATCTATGGATGTTCTCCACCCTTCTCAAGACAGATCAGTCTGACAGTCTTCCCTGTCCGTTTTTCTGTCCCATGTCCCTTTTCACTGGCCTGTGCTGAGCACCTGGTAATTAGCTCAATTTGCTGGTGATGCTTTTTAAAGGTGTCTCACTCAACAGCTCTTCAGCTTTTGATCACAGAGTTACAGAATCATGAAATATCCTGAGCTGGAAAGGGTCCACCAGGATCATCCAGTCTAATTCCTGGTCTTGTGCAGACATCCCAAAATCTCCCCCTGGGCATCCCTGGCAGCGCTGTCCACACACTCCTGGAGCTCTGGCAGCTTTGGGGCCGTGCCCATTCCCTGGGGAGCCTGGGCAGTGCCAGCACCCTCTGGGGGAAGAACCTTTCCTGATACCGATCCTAAACCTCTCCTGACACAGCTCCAGCCCTTCCCTTGGCTCTTGTCACTGGCTTTTCACTGCAGTTTTGAATCTGTTGATTCCAAACTAACCAGCACCCACATTCAGCCCATCTGAAACAGCTCACAACAGCAGCTGGAAAAGGAGGAGCAGCGTCCAGAGAGAATTAAGTGAATAGTAATGCAATTACCCTGATTGATTTACCCAGGTCTCTGGGATAAGGGCTAATGGGTGTCTTCCTCCTAAAGGAGCCCTGAGTAAATCAGGACCAGCTTGTTTTTCATTAAGCTTAGGGTAAAATGGCCCCACACCACAAGTGTTGAGGGTGACTTTGTGTGTGACTTCACACTGAGAGGATTTAGATCAGCCTGGGCAGAGTTAACTGTGGCACTTGTATCCTTTAAAACCCTTCTTCACACCCTCCCTACCTGAAAGCCCATTTCTGCAGCGGGTAAGGACATGTTTTGGATTCCCTCTGGGAAGGCTGGGAGAGCTGATGAAAGCTGGTGAAAACCCAGCCTGCTGCTAAACAAGCCCCACCCTTCTTCTTGACATTGTTGGATTCCTCTTTGTTCCCAAGGATGGCAAGGCCTGGGGATTTGCTTATAGTTTTCCAGGCAGCTTGAGAAAAGTACAATGACAGCTGGGAGGTGGAAAAATGTGGGAATCTGCCTCAGAGTTTCTCCTTCTCTTTATCCAAATAATCTTTGTGGAGAGCAGGCAAAAAGCCAGGAATTTATTTGACCCAAGGTAGTGTCTTGGATCAGGAAAGCAGTTATTAAATAAGTGGCTGATCTAGCTGGGTGTGCACGCTTGGCTCGTGCGGTCGGTTGGGGTTGGGTTTGGTTTGGCCTCTGCCAGCTGCTCGTCTCTGAGCTGGGGTGGTCGTCCCTTGCCAGCCCAGACGAGGCAGCTGCAGGGAGCCTGGACAGTCAGCCCAGGTGGAGTCAGGGCAGGCAGTCTGAGTAATGGTTCCTTTCTGGGTTGAGTCTGACCCAGGGTTGGGCTGGGAGAGGATCTCGGTCAGATCTCGCCTGGTTTGCAGGGATGACTTGGGTCATGGCTGGTGGTGATTGCAACGGGCAGGCAAAGGGCTGCCTGGACAGGCACCTCCTGGAAAGGCTCCTCTGCCTCCGCAGTCTGTTTCATGCCGAAATTGGATTCTTGCAGGTCTGGAATACAGAGTATGACTTGTGTTGTTTGCAGAGCCGGTTCTTCCGGAGCTTGAGAATGGCCCTTCTGAAATGGAGAATTTAAAGAAGGTTTCCTGTCGTTCGAGCTTTTGCTCTCTGTGGGTTTTAAGGAGTTGATCTTGTTTTGATTTCAGCTTTGACATGTTTGTGCTCTGACTGCAAACAAGCCAACTCCACGTGTGAGACGGACGGTGCCTGCATGGTCTCAGTATTCAACCTGGATGGTGTCAAACACCACGTTCGGACCTGCATTCCTGAGGCAAAATTGATTCCTGCTGGGAAACCCTTCTATTGTCTGAGTTCAGAGGATCTGCGTAATACTCACTGCTGCTACTCAGATTTTTGCAACAAAATTGATTTAATGGTTCCCAGCGGTAAGTAGAGAGTCAGATAAATCATGTGTTTGAAGTGGGAGGAGAGGAGCTGTCTGTTTGGGATTGGCAATTTGGAGTTCTCGGTCCTGTTTTCACTTCTTCCCTTCAGTTGCTGCATGAACCTGAGCACTGGGTTTATTTCCTTCATCTGTAAAGTGGAAATAACAAACTACTTAAAATGGGAATGTGTATGTTCCCTCTGTCACTGAGCTGGCCCAGCCTTTATCAGCTGGTGTTGCTTTCCTTCCAAGATTCCAAATCCTTTTAGTGCTGAGCACAAGTAGAGGAACATTGCAGCAGCTTCAGAGCAAAGTGTGTGGGGAGGAAGGTGCCTGTGTTCAGAACACAAGGGAAGCAGCCCTGCCTCTGAGTGAGGGTGTGGGAAACTTCTGCTTCTGATCCCTGGGACAGAGAGGGCATGTGGTGCTTCCTCACACCTCCTACTTTCTGTTTTGGGCTGGCTTTTAGTGGGTGCTGGGAAGACTGCAGAGTCATTTTCCTTGGGAGCAGTGGGGAGGTCTCATCTGTGCTCAAAACAACAAATAAATGTTGTCAGGTACAAGTTCACTGGCTGTTGCAGGCCAAAAGGGAGAGAGCGAGCAGGGAGCCCTGGCTGACTGGTTGAGTTCAAATGGAAGGTGAACTGTAGACTGTTCTGGAAAATCAGCCCAGAACACACTCCTGTCTAAAAGAGTGAATGAACAGCCACAATCCCTGGTCCCACAATTGCAGCTCCATTTTCTTTTTGGAGTTTCAGCTACATTTTGCCTGCCTGATGATCAGCCCCACCTTAATACTGGTTGATGTGTCCCCAGGCTAAAATTGTCCAGGCTGTGAGAGAACAGTAAAACACACAAAAGTCCCCAAAGCAAGGATAATGTTCTCAAAATGTCTGTTTTTCTCCTCCCTTTGCTCCCAAGGCCACCTGAAAGACAACGAGCCCCCATCAAGCTGGGGTCCCGTGGAGCTGGTGGCGGTGATTGCCGGGCCCGTGTTCCTCGTGTTTGTTGTCATGATCATTGTGGTCTTCGTGTTCCATCACCACCAACGGGTCTATCACAACCGCCAGCGGCTGGACATGGAAGATCCTTCTTGTGAAATGTGCCTTTCCAAGGACAAGACCTTGCAGGATCTGGTCTATGATCTCTCCACCTCTGGCTCTGGCTCAGGTATTGCGAGATGGTGGGACGTGACCAGTGAGAACTTGCAGTTGTCTCTTTGGCCTAGTGGTTGCCACAGCTTTGCCACGGTAGTGAGGCTGCTGCCTCGGGGCCTGTTCAGGGGGTCTGTCAGGACTAACTTGGAGGAATGTTTAAATTCAGTTGTGTGGTGGTCTCATGTCTGCTCAGGTAAGAGCAGTAGCTAAACTCATCCTTAACTGCAAGAGCAAACAGCTGCATCTGTTTTCAGTTTAGCCTTGGAACAGGATTTGGGTTGGAAACAGCCATTAACTGCTAACCTGTGAATACTTGGCTTTCAGAGGAGAATGCAGGGCAGCACCTGCATCAAAGCTGCAGGAAAATGGGGAAGATCCCAGCACATCATCATTTTACTGTGCAAACAGTGCATTTGCACAGCCCATTTCATCCCAAAGAACCTTTGGGTCTTCCCAGGTGGATAATGTGCAGTGTTTGCTTCTGTAGCACTTAAAAGGAATCCCCAGAATATAGGGAAAGTCACCATGTAGTGGTGGCTTTGAACTAGGAGGGGTTAAAGAATAAAAGGAATTCTGCAGCAGATGGAATCTGTAGGAAAATCCAGAGAGGCGGAGAATGTCACAACCTGGTATTTGACCAGGGAATAAACCTTCAGCAGCACATCTGCTGCTATATATAAAATATTTGTGATCTCTTCTATGCATGCTGTGGGCAGGTGAGCTCAGCGCTTTCTGTAAGCAATAGCAGCAATGTTGGGACTCCTTTCTTACGAGAAATTTGGGAGAGTTTCTGCTTTTTAGCAGAAACTGACTTCATCCAGTTCCATTCTTTGCACATTGAGGCTGCAGTTCATTTCATCTGTCATGGAGCAGAAGTTCCCCCACTGCTCCGGGCTGGATCTCTGCTTCAAAGCAAGATGCAGGTGCTGCCCAAGCAGTGGCACATCCCACACAGGAGCTGCCACCATTTCCTGCTTTGGGTCTTACTCAGGCTCCTAGTTGTTATCTAATGTAGAGCCTGCTGAGTTTGAGGAAATTCTTCAGCCTCTGGGGTTTCAGGAGGTTTTCTGCTACCACAGGGATTAATTTCTTCCATTCCTGGTCTCCAGGCTTGCCTCTGTTTGTCCAGCGGACCGTGGCTCGGACAATCGTCCTTCAGGAGATCATCGGCAAAGGCCGCTTTGGGGAGGTGTGGCGGGGCAGGTGGCGTGGAGGTGACGTGGCTGTGAAGATCTTCTCGTCGCGTGAGGAGCGCTCCTGGTTCAGGGAGGCAGAGATCTATCAAACCGTGATGCTGCGGCACGAGAACATCCTGGGATTCATTGCTGCAGATAACAAAGGTAAGAAGTGCCCGGACCTGAGGGCAGAGGCTTCACCACTGTGCAGCCAGTTCCGGTGCCTCACCACCCTTTCCAAGGAGTTTTCTCCGATATCCAATCTAAACCTTCCCTGGTGTGACTTTAAGCCATTTCCAGCTGTTGTTACCCCACCTGGTTCCATCCTCCTGTCAAGAAGTTGAACGGCATGAGAAGGTCACCCCAAGCCTCCTTTTCTTCAGGTTGAACCCTCCAGCTCCCTCAGCTGCTCTTCAGAAGTTATCCATACCCTTTCCCAGCTCCATTGCCCATCTCTGGTCACACTCCACCACCTCCACATCTTTCTTGTCGTGGGGGACTGAAGCCGATTAAGTTGTCTTCTCTGGGCCTCTACACTGCCCAAAACTGACTCCAGGATTCGAGCTGCTGCCTCACCAGTGCGTTGCACTGGGGGAAAGTCTCTGCTCTGGTCCTGCTGGCCACGCTATGGCTGATTTGAGCTGATTTAGCCCTGTTGAGCTGCAGCCTTACACAGCAGCTCTGCTCTGTCCCAAAAACGTGTGGGATGCTCAGTGGCCATCCCTTCACTGGATCTGCCTGAGCTCCATCTCTTTCCTGTTGCAGATAATGGGACATGGACTCAGCTGTGGCTCGTCTCTGACTACCACGAGCACGGGTCTCTCTTTGACTACCTGAATCGCTACACGGTGACTATCGAGGGCATGATCAAGCTCGCCCTGTCTGCTGCCAGCGGGCTGGCCCACCTGCATATGGAGATCGTGGGCACTCAGGGTAAGAGCTAAGTTGGGAAAGGCGTTGGGGATTCTTGAGGGGAGGATAAAGCAGGATTGCTGAAGGGAGCTGATGTGCTGTGCAGCAAACCCTGCCTGAGTCAGCCCAGCTTCATCTGGTGGTTATCGACCAGAAATAGAGCGATTGCTTTGGCTGGCTGTGAAGTGGGTTAACCTGGCGCTCGCTCCCAGGAGTTATATCACCATTTCACATCCCATCCTAAAATTGGCGCTGCCTGGGTGGGATGTGAGCGCAGGCAGAAGCAGAATCACAGACTCCTGACGTCGGAGCCTATGCTGGGATGTGGAGTTTACATCCCTCTTGAGGCCTCTGGGTGCCACTGCATCAGTGGCGCCTCCAAAACACGATTGGAGCCTTTCCCTGCTCTGTTCCTTATGAAGCTAAACAGGAAAAAGTGTTGCAACAGTGGGTTTAACGCCCTGAAATCCGGTTCTGCCTCTGTGCCAGTTCGACAAATGGATTTCCCCAGCTTGACCCTTGCTGCTTTTTATTTTGCTCTGCTAGGAAAACCTGGGATCGCTCACAGAGACCTGAAATCCAAGAATATTTTGGTGAAGAAGAACGGCACGTGTGCCATCGCTGACCTCGGCCTGGCCGTCCGGCACGACTCCGTCACAGACACGATCGACATCGCACCGAACCAAAGGGTTGGAACCAAACGGTAGGAAAATGCACGTGCAGACATTTGGGTGGCTGCAAATGCCTGAGCTGCGGGTTCAGCACTGGGGGAATTCTCTGAATTTAGCATTTCTCAGTGTCTTGCAGCATCAGTTTTGTGCCTGAGTTGATGCCAAAGGGATGTTCCAGGTGTCACCATGCCGGGAGGTGTGGGCCAGCCCTGCAAACCTGGCACCAGGAGCTCATTTAATACATAACAACAAGCCTGGTCTCACTAATGCCTTTGGGACCTTCTGATGTAGTTTTGAGACATTTCTACCTCTTTTCCCAGCTTGCTGTTGTTCTTGAGTTATTTTCTTCACTCTCTTAGATCACGGGGCCTGGTTCTGTTCTGATAGTGGCTGTGCCAAGGAGAGCTTTTTCTGCTGGGAAGTGCTGTGTGGGAAAACTGATATTTACGGTCTTCCAGAGAATTCCCTCTCAGAATGAAAATGTTTTCCTTTCTCTGTGCAGATACATGGCCCCAGAAGTCTTGGATGAAACCATCAACATGAAGCATTTTGATTCATTTAAATGTGCTGATATCTACGCCTTGGGCTTGGTCTACTGGGAGATTGCCCGAAGGTGCAATGCAGGAGGTAATGTCCTGTGTGTGCCTGGGCCAGTGGCCAGGCTTGCTCCTGGCTCTCCCAGCCTGGGGGTTCCACTGATCAGGTGTTTGGGAGGCTTGAGGGTGAGCAGGGCTGTGGGAGGACATGTCCCTGTGTGTTGTCACCAATGGAGGTAACAAAAGTAACCCATGACTGCTGCTAAGCCCAGGCAGTGTTGGGTTGAGGGTGTTGGTGCTCCCAATGGTGGCTGATGTTTCTTTGGATGGATTTTCAGGAAGTGGTGGTGCTGATTGGTGGGGAACTCCCCCAGATCAGTATAAATGTCTCTGCACGTGCAGCTGCAGCATCATCCCACGTGTGACAGTCCCGCTGCCATGGAAGTTCAGTGACCCTGGCGCCTTGCTGGGAGGTGTTGATCCCAGCCTGCTGACTCCGTTCCAGTTTAGGCAGCTGCATTTTATTTCCCTGAATTTTTCTTGTTAACTCCAATTCCAGATTCTTCATTTCTGTTCTAAATAACTGCAAAGTGTTGACGCATCTCAGCAGTGAGTCATGGAGCCCAAAGCTCTATCTGTCTGCCTTTAGCAAGCACAGTGGCCATGCTCCCTGTTCTCAGGAATTTGATTTTCCCTGCTCTGCCTTTCAGGTATCCATGAGGAGTATCAGCTTCCCTACTACGACCTTGTACCCTCTGATCCTTCAATTGAGGAGATGCGGAAGGTTGTGTGTGACCAGAAATTGCGGCCAAACATCCCAAACTGGTGGCAGAGCTACGAGGTAAGGTCTGCTTTCATCTCTGTGTCCCCTTCCTCTCCTGTGAGGAAAGGATGGGAGAATTGGGATTGTCCAGCCTGGAGAACAGAAGCTTTGGGGTGACCTGATTGTGGCCTTCCAGTATTTGAAGGGAGTCTGCAAGAAAGAAGAGAGAGAGAATCTTTACAAGGAGTTCCAGGACAAGAGGGAATGGATTCCCACTGCCAGAAAGCAGAGTTAGATGGGATATTGGGAAGAAATTCTTCCTTGTGAGGGTGGTGAGGCCCTGGCATAGGCTACCCAGAGAAGCTGGGGCTGCCTCTTCCCTGGAAGTGTCCAAGGTTGGAGGGCGCTTGGAGCAACGTGGGATAGTGGAAGGTGGAGTGAGATGGGCTTTAGGGTCTGTTCCAACTCAAACCTTTCCATGATTCCCCCAGGATGACATAAAAAGTACTGTAAGATGCACTCTGATTTTGGGGGATGTGGAGGCAGTGTCAGTGCCCAGGCAGAGCAGCAGCCTGGCAGACCCACATGGGCTCAGGGGAAGAGCAGAGCGCTGACATTTCTATTGTTTCTTGCCCAGGCACTACGGGTGATGGGCAAGATGATGCGAGAGTGCTGGTACGCCAACGGAGCAGCTCGGCTCACTGCCCTCCGCATTAAGAAAACCCTCTCCCAGCTCAGTGTCCAGGAAGATGTGAAAATTTAGGCTCTGAGCCTCAGCAGGAGGAAACTGCACAGGAGCTGCTGTGCTAGAGTAGATATGTGATGGAGGCCTACCTCGTGTTTCAGCCCAACCTACTGCTACAACCAGACAGCGGGACCTGCAGGCTGCTAGGCAGGGGGACGGAGCCTACGGAACCGCTCTCTTCCCTGCTTGGGTATGAAACAATCCAGAACCTTTTGTGATCACCTCCTGAGAGCGTGGAGACTTGAGAGGGACTTCACCCGAGGGATCTCAGCCACGATCGTAACTCTTTGTTCCTGTGAAGGAAATTCCTGTAAAGTTCAGTGTGCGTTGAGCACCCATTGGTGGGGCCGGAGCCAGCCCCGGGTGCTCGGTGCCGGGAGCGGGAAGGGAAAGGGAAGGTTTTCTTGCCGTACTCTCGAGGATTTTTCCAGGGACTGGCACGTTAATGCAGAAAAAGCAAAACAAATGGTGCTCTCTTCCAAGAGGCTGAGCCAGAACAGTTGATCAGCTTCACAAAACCGTTCTCCCTCCTTTTCTTAAGCTTGAAAAAGTCCAAGTGAGCGCCCTGACGGCCGTCGGGGCGCACCGGTGTCTGCATGCGCGAGGTGCGCGTGTCCCCGTGCCTGGTCATCTCCTCCATAGCCGTGCGGTGTCTGCCTGTGGGTGGCTCATCTCTGTCCGTGCTTCCTGTGCATGTGCAAATCTCGAGTGTCCCGTTCGTGAGCTGTTGCGCTGGTGCTCTCCGTGCTGAGTCGTGAGCGTCGTGGAGCTTGGACAGGCTGCTGCAGAGCGGATCCCCGGCTCCCCGACGGGCGCCGCGGCCGTGCCGGCTCCGCCGCCGGCTGCCACAACGTCCCATCAGGTTGCCTCACTGCCACCCCTTCCCTTTTTTAAGACGAAACAAATAAGGAACTGAGAATCACTCCTGGAATCCAGGTTTTTTTTGTCCTGAGCCCCTGGGGTTTGTAATTTGGGGTAGCGGGGAGCTGATTGTGTCAGAGGTGGAGCAGATGCTGTGGCTGGCACGTGGGGAAATGTAAGACTCAGTTCTCCTGGGAACACAATTCCCAGCTCCAACACCCCAGCAGATCTCTGGGGGCCTGATGATGCAGTGCTGCAGGCTGGGGACAGAATGGCTGGACAGTGGCCAGGCAGAAATGGACCTGGGGGTACTGGTTGGCAGCTGACTCAGCATGAGCCAGCAGTGTGCCCTGGTGGCCAAGAAGGCCAGCGGCTTGTGGCCTGTGTCAGGAATAGTGTGGCAGGCAGGAGCAGAGGTCATCCTTCCCCTGTACTCAGCACTGGTTGGGCAGCACCTCGAGTGCTGTGTCCAGTTCTGGGCCCCCCAGTTTAGGAAGGACACTGAGGGGCTGGAGCGTGTCCAGAGAAGGGCAAAGAGGCTGGTGAGGGGCTTGGAACACGAGCCCTGTGAGGAATGACTGAGGGAGCTGCGTTGTTTAGCCTGGAAAAAAGGAGGCTTAGGGGAGACCTTATCACTCTACAACTCCCTGCAAGGTGGTTGTAGCCAGGTGGGGGGTTGGTCTCTGCTCCCAGACAACCACTGACAGAACAAAAGGACACAGCCTTAAGCTGCCCCAGGGAAGTTTAGGCTGGACATCAGAAAAAAATCCTTCACTGAAAGACTGACTGAATGCTGGAATCTTCTGCCCAGGGAGGTGCAGGAGTCACCGTCCCTGGACATGTCTGAAAAAGACTGGTCATGGCACTCAGTGCCATGGTTTAGTTGATGAGGAGGTGTTAGGTTAGGTCATAGGTTGGACTTGATCTCAACGGTCTTTTCCAACCTGGCTCATTCTGTGATCTGAGTTCTGGGGGTGCTCTGCACCTCCCAGAGGTGCTGGGCAGGATCTGACAGCAGGTGTGGTTTGGGAAATCATCCATCTTTTTAATATAGGTGTATAAATATCTCCTAATGTGGAAGTGGCTGTGTCTCAGTGTGGGGTGGGGGGATCTGCATGGGTTTTCTTTTGATTCAATGCCAAATCCAGGTGAGGGAGAGGTGAGGTGACTACAGAGACTCTGGAAGTGAGGGCTGTGGCTGCCCTGATGCCTTAGGCAGTCAGGAAGAGCCGTGGTGTGGAGGTCAGTGTCTGCAGTAGAGAACTCTGAAGCCATAACTTTTAACTGGAGTGGTTTTGATTATTTTTTTAATTATTGTTGTTGTTGTTGTTATTATTATTGTTGTTGTTTTCTGGGAGGGTCTGGATTTTAACTTTTTTGAATATTGTTAATTCTTTCTAAGAGCAGAAAAACAATCTCTAATTATTACCTCTTGACCTGTTGGTTTGTAAAGAAATCACTGAAAAAAAAAAAAAGAGAAACAACCAAATGCACAGCTTGATTTACACTGGAACTGTTTCTACTCTGACCTTGCTCCTGCTCTCTAAGGTGAGGTTTCATCTCTGCTCTGGCCGCCAGGGTTGTCTTTATTTCAGTCCCTTTGTTCTTGCTGTCTGTGTCCCTGTCCATGTGTCCCTCTCTCCTGATTCCCTGTGTGTCCGTGACCTTGTACAGAGTGAGGAATGTGGTTTTTGAATCATGTTAGGAGCTGTTTTGCATCCCCCAAGGAGTTTTTGGTGGCGTGGATCTGCTGTGGGAGCAGGGATGAGGATCCCCCATCCCCTGCCAGCTTGTCCTGAGTCACATCTCAGCCAAAAGTTCCCAGCTGCACGTGTCCCTTAAACGTGCATCTAGAGAGGGGCACTTGCAAGCCCTAAATGCAGATTTCACCCAGTTAAAACTGCACTTAGAAGCCGAGGGGAGCACTTGCTAGCCCTAAGGACTCCCAGGCCGTTGGAACAGGCCCCGGGGCTGGGAGCTGGGGCAGACAGAGGGGCCATGGCACAGCTCTGGGTCCTGCAGGCTCTCCCTGGAGAGAGGCTCTCCCTGGGTCTCCCATCCCGGTCCCCACGGTGCCGGCAGCTCCGGAACTCGCACTGAACTCGCCCCCTCCAACTGTAGCCACACTGCACCTGCCTCAGCACCAAACCAAACAGGGGTCGGCAGGGGATGAGGCAAAGGCACGTCCCTAGCAGCAGGATTTTAGGGAAAGCCTTGTTTCAGGAGAGTTGGGGAAAAGCCAGCGGGATCCGCGGCAGGAACGCTGACCATGTAGCATTTACACAGCACTTTCATGAAACCGGTGCCCGGGGGCGCCAGTGCTTGCCGAGCTGACGGAGCACGTGGGAATTGCTGCCTGCCTCCAAAGGTTGCAGCAGCTCTGGGAAAAAGCAGCATTCCAGGCAGTTCCGAGGGGAGCCCGGTGCAGGACAAGGAGGGGGTCCATCAGCGGTACGTGGCTGCAGGACAGAACTCTTGGTACTTCTCTGCCCCTTTGATTTGTTTGGTTTTGTACATTTTCTTAGCAAAGGACTGTAAGAAAATAGCCACTTAGCCACTTTACCTCTTCAGTATGCAAATGTACATACGGTGTAAGATAGGAAATCTTTTGTTTAATATAAAACCAGGCTGTCGATTTCTGCTGTACATTATTAAAAGTTTGTTTTATTCATGTGAGGTGTTGCAATCTCAGTTCACTGGGAGGGGTGGGAATTACAGGGCACAGCTCAGTCCCTCAGAGAGGGGTTTGGGGAGGGGGGACTCATCCCTCATGGCTAAAATCAGTTAGGAATCCTGGTCAAAACATTTTAATGTTGAATATTCACATTTTTAGTGAATATGCAGCTTCCAACACCCACCAAGCACTCAGGAGGTGCCACCAGCAAAGTGGAGGTGAGACGAAGAAGTGGCAGGTGGGGATTTTCCACCCATGCAGGGATGAGCAGCTGAACTTGGGGCCCCCACTCTGAGGACAGGCATAGAGCAGGAGGGGTCACAGAGAATAAATACCCTGGAGATCCCCTCAGAGCATCCCCGGGGGTGTGGTGGGTACAGTGGGCATCTCCCTGGAGCATCTCCAAGTCTCCACATCGACCCACTTCAAGGAAAGATAAATCTCACAGTAAACCACACTGTGCCCCTACAAAATCCTGTTTGCTCTGAGCATAAATGGTGCTGCATGAACTGCCCCTACTAATTCCTTAATTAGAGCCTCCTGCAAATGAGTCTGTTGTGAGCGGATCAAGGGGAAAATCCGCCGAGGCTTGGGGTCCCCCCGGGCTCAGACAAGGTGGGGAGGGGGAGGCACCATCTGGGCTCGTCCTTCCTCATGCCCAGCTTTGTCTGAAGCTCCTGCTGTGGTCCCCAGGAAAATCCAGCCCTATCCTGGAAACGTGGGCAGCAGAGAGATCAGAGTAAGGGGAATTTTAAAGCAAAACCTTCTGCTCCTCTAGGAGACGGAATGGGAAAACAGTCTGGGGTGGCTGCAGCCAAGGGGCCAAGTCATTACCAGATTTTGGGAACAAGACAGGGTACAAGACGGGGTGTTCCTCTTCATTCCCGGTGGTTTGGTGACTCGGGGTCGGTGGTGGGCTCGATCCCATCGTTTCCCCAGCACTTCCAGCCCAGAGCAGCTCTGCTCCTGGAGCAAACTTGCCTCCTGGTAACCCCAGGCCAGGCTGTGGGCGGAAGGTTTGGGTGGAACGCCAGCGGGATTGTTACGATTTTCATTTTTTTTGGCAAATTTTAAACAAACATTTGGGCAAAGCTCTCAACTCCAGCTGGAAAATTCCCACTGCCTCCCGCCGGGGCGCAACGAGGAGCTGCCGGAGCCGCTCGATGTGTCCGCAGCAGCCACCGCGGCTGCCTCCGGGAATTGTTCTGTGTCCCAGCTCAGCAGAGATCCTGCAGGAACGGTTTCAATCCCCCCGGCTGCCCCCGCTGCGAGCCGGGCCGGGGGCTGGGGCCACCCCTGCCCCGGCTCCTGCCTCCCAATAAATCCCAAATGCGGCTTTGGCGGAGGGTGGTGGCAGCTGTCGGGGAGCAGCGGAGCGCGGCTCTGCTCCCGGAAACCCGCCGGTTTCTCCCCAAATCATCCCTGGGAACCCTCCTTGGCACCCCACGGTGCCTCCCGTGACATTCCCAGCAGCATCCCACCCTGCACCCTCGGGATCCCGCCTCCCCCAGGTTCTACTGCCCCAAGAAGCACCCAGACCTCCATGCTGAGCCCCGTGGTGTCCCTGAGGATGCGCCCACGCAGGACCCTCCTTCTAGACCCCCCACGCTGGACTCCCTGTGTAGAACTTCATGATGGGCCCTCCCACTGGACCCCCACACCGGCCCCCACGAGGTCGCTGAGTAGGATCCCATGCCGAACCCCCTGTGGATCCCCAGAGGGTCAGCAAGCAGGACCCCAGGTGGAACCTCTCCCTGGACCCCCATGGGATCCCTAAGCAGGAACCCAAATTGTTCCATCCTGCTGGACCCCACCCAAGGGGCCCCTGCGCAGGACCTCCATGGGGTCCCCAAGCAGGACCCTCACACCGGACCCCCTCCGGTTCTCCATGGGGTTCCGGAGCAGGACCCTCACACGGGACCCACCCTGGACTCCACCTGGTCCCGACTCGGGGCCCGGGCCCGGAGAGATGCCGGGCACCGCCGGACACCGGGCGTGGTCTATCTCCAAAGCCGCGTTTAACGCCCAAGTGGGTGGGTTCGGCTCCGAGAGGGGCGCGTCCCGCGGTGCCCCCGCCCCCAGGGGCCATATAGCGGCGCACGGGACGGCCCGGCCCGGCCATGACCCTGCGGCGGCGGCGGCGGCGGCGGCTCCGGCCGAAGGACGATGCGGCACCGGCGGTGGCCCCGGAGAGCCCCGGGCCCGCCGAGCTGTACCGAGCGCTGGCGGCCGCCGGTGGGACCCTGCCCCGCGTGCGCAAGGTAGGGTTGCGGGGCAAGTGGGGGACCCGCCCCAGTGCCCCCGGTTGTGCACCGGGACCGGAGGGGGAAGGGGTGCCGCGGGCGGTAACGGACTGCGGGAGGAGCGGGGCTGCGCCGTGTCCCCGTCCCGCCCGGCCGCTGGTGCCTGCGCCCCGCGGGTTTGCTCCGGTGTCTCCTCCTGGGCTCTTCTCCTGCCTCGGGGGCCCGCCAAAGCTTTCGTCGTGTCCCCGTCCTGCTCTGGTGTCCCGATCCTGCCCCGGTGGCCGCCCCCATCCTCTTGTCCTGCCCCAGCATCTCCTCACCCCTGTCCCATCCTTCTGCGGCGTCTTCCCGGTGTCCCCGTCCCGCTTGCTCCGTGTTGTCCCCCCAGGCATCACATCCTGTCCCGGATCCTGCCCAGTCCTGCCCCGGTATTATCCCTGTACCCCCACCCTGGTTTCCCCAAAAGCCCCACGTCATGTTCGGGTCCCTCCCCACGTTCCCTCAGGTGTCTTCCCTGTGCCCCTTCCCAGTGTCCCCCAAGCCCCACATCCTGTCCTGGTCCCTCTCCATGTCCTGCCCTGCAGCTTTCAGGGTGCAGGGCCAGACCCTCACCCCGCTGTTGGTGGCTCTGTCCCTGGGACAGGCGTGACCCCACGGCCCCCTGGACTCTGGTGAGCAGGGCAAGGGATCGGCCACAGGCTACCCCGGGACGGGGTCTGATTTAGGGAGGGTAAGGGCCGGGTCACAGAGTACCCCGGCTCTGGTTCGGTGGAGCACGGGGCCCCTGAAAAAACTCCTCTGTGGTGACGCTGGGACCGACACCGCCCTGCCGCTCCCCCCGGCCCCGTGGTGCTTCCTGAGCGTTGTGGGGAAGCGAGAGCGGAGCCGACATCCGGAGCAGAAGTGGCCTCCCGGCTGCGCTGCCGCGGATATGCACGGTGGCCTGGCTGCCGCTCACCAGCCAAGGCCACCACCAGACATGTCCCTGAGGGGTCCAGGACGTCCCGCGTCACCTCCCCGTCACTGTGGTGACGTGAGGCCCAGCGTGACAGGCGACAACTTTCCCTTTGGTGAACACACCCAGTTCTGGTGTTTTTGCTCCCGTGGATGCATTTGGGGAGGTCGGTCACTATCTGGTGACACCCATGTGGCAGAGGACAGAGGGAACCACTGGCACACGGCTGCCACCAGGATGTGCCATGTGCCACTCTCAAGGGGCAGCTTATGGTGACACTGCCTGCAGTGCACTGTAGCTGCCAGAGCCCAGCAGCCACAGAGGGGCATTTGGGGACAGCCCTGTCACCTCCTGCCCTGCGGTGAGGGTCCTGTCTTGCCCTGCCAGTCCCTCCACCCGCCCACGCCTCTGCGCCTGCCACAACAGGGACATTGTCTGGGCCGGGGAGGGGTGGATTTTGCACAAAAATCCCGACTTTGTGACCACAACAGGGCCCCTCTGTGCCGGGGCCCCTCGGAGCGCGGCGTGGGGTGGGTGCGGCGCGGCTGACGTCAAAGCGTGGGGCGAGCACGGGGCAGCTCTGAGGGTGCCTTTGAGCCCCGATCAAAGCCCCGTTATGCCCGGGGGGCACCCGGGTGCTGGTTCGGTGCCGGCTTGGCACGGTGCTCCCCCGGGGTTTGGTGCTGTCCTGCTGAGACACGGCGTTGTGGCTGGCCCTGGAGGAGGTGAGGGATGTCCCCTCTGGTGTCACCTCGGGCTGATGGCTCTTCCTTTCCCACAGGACACAGGGTTCAGGTGGGCATCCCCGAGCCAGTCACCAGAGGAGCACAGGTAGGGACAGGGGACACGGGAGTGGGGTCCCTGTTCCAGAGCGCTGGAGCTTGGCCCTGGGACATTGTTCCACTCTGGATACCCCGGGAGGGCTGGAAATGAGAGGGGTTTTATGGGGGAGGTGAGAGCAGCCATGGGGTCACAGCCCCCTCCCTGGTGGGCTCAGGCACCCCAGACCCTGTGGGCATCCTGCCTGGCACCACCAGGATTCTGGCCAAGGTAAACTTGGAGGGGGGGTCTCATCCCTGGGGGCAGGGGAGTGAATCCCATCTCAGGCAGAGGTGCTTGGGGATGCCAGAGCAGCGTTTTGAGAAGAGCCTGAGGTTTGCACAGGCAGGTTTGGGTGTGCTGGGGCTCTGCCTTGCCCCTGATCCCTGTGTCCCCCAGGAGGGTGGTGATGCTGGAGAAGAAGGCAGAGGAGTCCTTCGGCTTCGAGATCCAGGTGGGTGTTGAGCCGAGCTGTGCCTGGCCATGCCATGCCCTGCTCTCCCCCCTTCCAACCCGCACCTTGCTTTGCATCGAGGGTATTTTTAAGTTGTCTCTGAGCTGGGGGTTATTTTTAGCGGTGACAGAGTTGCCGTGTTACCGAGCCTCCCCCGGCTGTGCCGCTGGGGGGGCACCCGGGGTGCAGCCATCAGAGCAAGGCCCCCCTGCCAGGGGCTGCAGGGCTGCCCCGCTCACCCAGCAGCAATGCAACACTGCACCGCTGCCCCGCGGCTGCTCCTGGGGGGTTCCTGGGGGTCGGGGTGTCCCCGTGCCCCTCACCAGACCCTCGTTCCAGACCTACGGGCTGCACCACCAGGACAGGAACAGCGTGGAGATGTTCACCTTCGTGTGCCGCGTGCACGACGGGAGCCCGGCCGAGGCCGCGGGGCTCAAGGCTGGTGAGCACATCCTGGGGGAGCTGGGGGGGGGGCCTGGCAGCGGGGAGCAGCCCCCTGAACCCCTGTTCACCCTGGGCTCCAGGGGACACCATCACGGGCGTGAACGGGCTGAACGTGGAGGGCATCCGGCATCGGGAGATCGTGGAGATCATCAAGAGCTCGGGCAATGTTCTCCGGTGAGCTGGGGGGCGCAGGGGGGGCCCGGGTGGCTGCAGCCCCCCACTGCTGACAGCTGCTGACCCACAGGCTCGACACGCTCTATGGCACGGCCATCCGCAGGGCCGAGCTGGAGGCCCGGCTGCAGTACCTGAAGGTGGGCATGGGCTGGCAGGGGCCACGGGGGGCTGGGAACCCCTCACCAGGGTCCTCACCCCCTCACCCTCCCCACAGCAAACCCTCTATGAGAAGTGGGGGGAGTTTCGCTCGCTGATGGTGCAGGAGCAGCGGCTGGTGCGGGGTGAGTGGGGGCCGGGGGACTGGCGGCAGGATTTTGGGGCACCGGCCGGCCGCCCTGACACCCCCGTGTCCCCCATCAGGTGTGGTGGCCAAGGACCCCAGCATCTATGACACGCTGGAGTCCATCCGCTGGTGCCTGCAGGGGGAGGGACTGCCGGGGGGCTCCTCCCGTGCCAGCGGCAGCGATGACTCTCTGTACCAGACCTGCGTCTTCGCCTCTTCCAGCTCTCTGGACGGGGACAAGGATGGCGACAAGGACAAGGATGAGGACAGCGGGGGTCCCGCACCCCCCCCACCGCGGCCCCGACCTGCCCTGGCCCGCAGCGCCAGCCTCAAGTGTGCGGAGGGGCCGGGGGCTGCGGGGAGGCTCTGGGCCCGGGCCGGGGACCCTGGGGACGGAGCAGCCGCCCCCCGCAAGAGCCGACACAGCAGCTTCCGCCGGCGGCTGCTCAAGTTCATCCCGGGCCTCAACCGGGCGCTGGAGGAGGAGGAGAGTCACCTCTAGCTGCGGGCCCCCAGCCCCCCAGGACTATTTATTTATTTATTGCAAGGGGCTTCATTCCCCTGGCCCCCATTCCTGGGGGCTGCAGGAAGGAGGTTTGGGTTGGCCCCAGGGGTTCTGATTTGGCCCCCCCCGGGCCATGGGGATCGTGACACTGAGGGACGGACACGACACCAAGGGAGAGACGTGACGACCCTTCCGAAGCGGCTCACGGAGCTGGCGCTGCTCTCGGGAACGGGGCCTTCCTCCCTGGAGGGGAGCACCGGGGGAGCCCCGCACTCCCCAGGCTGGGGGGGGCTGTGGGGGTCCCACCCCTGCCCCCCTGGGCTGTTGTACCACGTCAGTGCTCGCCAATACAGAGAGGATTTGCAGCGATGTGTGGCTGTGACTGAGAGGGGACAGAGCCCCTTGGGGACCAGGATGGGGGCGCTGGGGGGGTGGGGGCCACTGCCTGCAGCTCCCCCATGTCCCCCCGCTGCCCCCTTGGGTCTCCCCACTGGGCTCCGGGCAGGGCGGCCTTGGGGTGACCAACTGATGTCACCTTGGCCGTGAGCGAGCTCCTGGGGACCCCCTGTGTCCCCCCGCCTGCTGCAGCCCCCGCTGCCGTAGGCCACGTCCCGGCGCTGCGGGGCCCCGGCCGGGCCCTTCCTGCCCCGTTTCCTCCGGCAGCCGGCGGGAAGCGGGTCCCACCCCGAGCCCTTCCGCCTGCGGGGGACACGGTGCCCACGCAGGAGGGGCACTGGGGTCTCCCACGACCTGCCTCAGTGTCCCCCAGAGCCACTGAAGCAGCATGCAGAGGAGTTGGGGGACACAAAGCACCCCCAGAGCTGGGGGACTGCTGCAGCACCACTCTGCTGCAAGATTCCCTTGCACAGGTACTCCGTGGAGCACCGAGAGCCCCCAGCCCTCTGCTCGGGCTGTTGCATGTCGGAGGACCCCAATTCTCCCGTTGCCCTCCCCGTCCCCCCCAGGGGAGCCTCTGGAGATCTGGGGGTGAGAACTGCAGGTGTCTGTGTGTGTCGTGGAGTGGGGGGTGGGGGCTCAGCTGGCTCCCCCATACTCTCCTGCCTTGTCCCTGTTCCAGGGCAGCTCCGTGCTGGACATTTATGGTCTGGCTCCCGCAGCCCCGGCGGCTCCCGGTGTCCTCCCGCGTGCTGCCAGGGTCGGAGCATCCCGTTCCTGTCAGAGCCGCCACGGCACCCTCCGGGGCAGCTGCCACCCCACGCTGAGCTTTTTATAGCCCCGACCTGGGGCTGCGTGTGCCCGGAAATGGGCAGATGGCCGTGGGACACCGGGGTCACGCGTGGCACCGGCTGAGCCGGGCAGGGCCGGGGGCCCGAGGCTGCGGGGTACGGACCGGGAACGCCCCGGAGGAGCCTGTCATTACCGATAAATATAGGCCCGGGGCAGGGAGCCAGGGGCACCCGTGGGCACCGGCTGATCACCGCCCGGGCACGGGCACCCTGCAAGCCCCAACGCCCACCCTGGGGCTGCCTGGCGGTCATCGTGTCCCCGTGTCTCCACCTGGGTGTCCGGGTGGATCCCTGGGGCTGGTGTGAACAGGGGTCCCCCCCTGCACCCTCATGGCCTTGTCAGGGTGGCTGGGCTCGGGTTTCCTCCCCCGAAACCATCGCAGTGCCCGCGACCTCTCCCGGGGTACAGCTAATCCCGGCTGCGGGGGCTGCCGCTGCCACCCTCCTGCCTCCGGTACCGCCGCCACCAAGCGAGGGATGCGGGGGGGTTGCGACCCCCCCCGCTCCACGCCTCCGGTGGCTTTGGGACCCCCGACAGCTCTGCAACCCTCCTGTCTGACGTGTCCCGAGGACTTGTGGCCGAATCCCCGGGCTGGCACCGGCCCTGCCCCTCGTCGCGTGTTGCCGGGACCTCGGTAGGTCCCGCCGGGCCCGGGGGATCCCTTTGGGGGCGGCCCCGGTGGTGCCGCGGGATCCCCAAGACGTCAGTGACCGGTGTGACGTCAGCGGGCAGGTGTGATGTCACGGAATCCCGTCGGGGGCGGGCGCCAGCGAGAAGCGGGGCCGGAACGAGGTAACGGCTCCCAGGCCGCCACCTCCGGTACCGCCGAGCGCCCTCCGGACCCCTCTGCTGCCGGGCTGCCCCCGACCCCGCTGCTGCTCACGGGGCCGTGGGTTTCGCGAGGCCAGCCAGGATCCCGGCACCGGAGGTCCCGGCAGCGTCCCCAGTGCTGGCCGCGGTTCTCGGGGCACCGGCCCCAGCCCCGCGGTGGGACCGTGCCGGGGTCTGTGCCGCTGCAGGGGCACTAACGGGAGAGCACTAACGGCGCTGTCACCCACGGGGGCGCTGCCAACCCGGGCACAGCGGGCCGGGTGCCCCCAGACCCCCGGTTTGTCCCTGGGAGGGGCAAGGGACGGGACCGAGTCGGTACCGACGTGTACCGGGTCGGTGCCAGGAGATCCCAAGGGAGTGCCGGCGTAGTACCGGAGGGTACCGGCTGGGAAGCTGCGGGGTGCTACCGGAGGGTAACGCGGGAGGTGCTGGAGTCGTACCGAAGCGTACCGGGATGGTACCGGAGGGTACTGAGGGGGTACCGGCGTGGCACCGAAGGGTGCTGCGAACTTCTGGGTCCCTTCCGCTCACCCTTCGCCCTCCCGCGGGCCCGAGCCGGCTCCGCACGGGCTGAGCTCATCTTTCCAGCCCGCGGGCGCTGTTCCCGGCGCCGGCGCCCGCCAGCAGCCGCCGCTCTTTCCATCGTCCCGGCCAGGGGCTCCCCGCGGGGACCGGGCGGGGACGGGACCCCGCGGCACTCCCCCCGCACCCGGCACCGAACGGGAGGAGCCCGGGGGTACCGGCGCCGCTGAGCACCGGAGATAACCGCATGGGCACTGGGCATAGCGGCACCGGGGGTACGGGAGACCACCGGGGAGAGCGGCATCGGAGGGACACCGGGAATGGGGGCACTGAAGATACCGACACCGAGGGGGCACCAGGGATGCCAACACTGAGGGGACACCGGGGATAATGGTTCCGGAGATACTGGCACCTAGAGGGCACCGAGAATGGGGGCACCAGGGTACCGGCAACGAGGGGGCCCCGGGGATACCTACACCGAGAGCCTACCGGGGGTGGGGGCTGAAGTGATGCCAGCACCGAGGGGGTATCGGGGGTGGGCGCACCGGAGTACCAGCGACGAGGGGACACCGGAAATACCGGCAGCAAGAGAGCGCCGGCGATGGAGGCACCGGGGGACGCCAGCCCCGGGTTCCCAGCAGAGAGGAGACACCGTGCATACCGAAGAGCCACCGGCTCTGGGGACACCGGGGATACCCCTGACACCGGGGCCTCCCTCCCCCCGCCGGCGGCCCCCGGAGCCCCGGGGGGATATGTGGGGAAGCGAGGGGCGCCCGAGCTATTTTTAGCCGGGGCCGCGGGGGTATTTTTAGCCGGGGCCGCGGGTGCGTCAATGGAACCCCGCGTGCGTCACGGCCGCGCCCCCGCCGGGGCCGCCCCCCCCGTGCGTCACCGGCCCCGCGCCGCCCCGCGCGTCACCGAGCGCTTAAGAGAAAGTAGTGGCGGGGCCGGAGCCCGGCGGAGCCCGCGGAGCGGCGGTGGCAGGAGCAGGAACCGGAGCGCCGCCGCGCCGGCACCCGGGTACGGGCGGCACCGGGATGCGGGGACCGGGGGGGGGACCGGGGGCAGGGGGTCATGCTGGCAGCGGGGGCGGGCTGAGCGCAGCGGGAGGCGCACGGCGTGGGGTGTCCCGGTGGCACCGGGGGAGCAGGAGCCGTTGTCCGGGGTGGCACCGGAGGGATTCCGATCGGGCGTGTCAGGTGGCGCCAAGGGGATCCGGGTCGGGCATCCCGGTGGCACCGGCGGCTCAGGGCGGTGGGCGTCCTGCAAGGTGGATGGATGTGGTCGGGTGTCCCAGTAGCACCACGGGGAACCGGGTCGCGCGTCCCGGTGGGGCCGGGGCTCGCCTGCCCGAAGGACGCTGTGGAAGGAACCCCCGGTGCCACCGGCGAGAGTCGGGGGTCCCGGTGGAAGGTACCGGGCGGTGTGTGCTGTGCGGGATTGCCCCCTGTGGGTATTCGGTGGCACCGGGAGGAACCGAGTCGGGTGTCCCGCGTGGCGCTGGGAGGTGCACGGGATCGGGCGTCCCACCGGCACCGGGAGGAACTGGGTCAGGAGTGCCGGTAGCACCGGGAAAAGCCGGGAATAGCGCACCCCGCGGGAGTTGACAGAGAGAGAGGTCCCGGCCCCGGGGGTCCCGGGAAGAGTCCGACACCACCCTCTCCTCTGTGAGGAGCTGCGCAAGACCGGCAGCCGCTACTTGGGCCATGCGGGACCGGGCTCGTTCCCCCATCACGGCACCCCAACCGGGGCCAGCTGCAGATGCACGAAAGCCCCGTCTCTGGGGCAGAGCCACCCCACACCGGGCATCACCCCGGGATCCCCGAGCAGAGCGGTCACGGAACCGGAGAGGGCAGCAGCGGGGCAGGCAGGAGCATGCGGGCAGCGCCGGGAACCCGGCACTGCGAGCAGGGATGTGCAGGCAGCCAGCCCCGTGCAGGCAAACCCCCCGCTGCCCGCCCTGGCAGCAGCCGCTGAGGCATTACCGGGCAGCAGGTGCCGGCAGGGGTGTGGGCAGCGTGAGCCACCCCCGGTGCCACCGGCTGCTCTCGCCCGCCCGCGGCCCGGGGCCCGGTGCCAGCGGCTGCCACCCGCCCGTGCAGGCGGCAGCCTCGGGGCTGGGCACAGGCGGCTGCCTGCGCTCCCAAACCAGGAATCTGCAGAGCCCGGCCGTGGGCAGCGCAGAGGCTGCTGCGGGAATCTGTGCCCGGTCACTTCGGGGACAGGGCAGAGGGACCCCAAATGCTGTCAGCGAGCGGGTGAGACCCAAAGCCTTCAAACAACCGGGAGCACAGGAAGGGTCGAGGCGTTGCATCTGCCAGGGTTTTCATGCAGGCAAGGAAAACTCCCACTGGCACAGACAGTGTCCCCCGGGGCGTGTACCCAGCACGGCCTCAGATCCCCTCGGCTTCATTCGGGGACAGGAGGCAGCTGGGGGTCACTGTTCTCTCTGAACCCAGCTGGACACGCACAAACTCCATTGGGACCACCAGCATGGGGCTGGGGGCTGGTGCCTTCCCGTGGGTGCCAGAGCTGGACCCACGCTGGATATTTTTAAACCCAGCTCCTGGCGGGTGTCGGCTTTCTTGGTGCCCGAGAGAGCTGCCCAGATTTGGCTGGGGGAATCCGGGGGCTCTGGCAGCAGGGCCGTGCCAGGACGTGGCCGGGGGCCAGTGCAGCGTGACCTTTAAAGGTCTGCAAGATGAATTACATTATCGTCTTGCCATTGGGGTCACTTCTGGCTTGGCTTTCAGCTGGACACAGGACTCCGCTTGTCTTATGTCTCACCAGATCCATGCACAGCCTCGGGGGGCTCCAGGGACAGAGGGTGGGCTCCTCTCCCCCTCACCTGGAGGGCTGCCTGCACTGATTTTCCCAAAAAGCCCCAAAAGCGGTTATGGGGGAAGTGAGCTCCTCAAAACCCAGTTCAGCCCCAACTCTGGCTGCCTTGGCCAGCCCTAGGGCTTGGGAATCTGCTGGCCACATTCCTCCCTCCTTCCCTTTCGGGGGCTTTTGCTAAGCCAGCGTTTTGGGGAATGTCCTTTGCACCCATTGGCTGTGCCGTGACCTTTCCCGGGGACAGTGGTGGCCGCCACCACGCAGCCAGTGGCTATGGAGGAGCAGTTCCAGCACGAGGGGAGGTTCCCATGGTTCCCCCCCATTTCCCTTCCTCTGCCTGGATGCCGGAGGGCGGTGTCGGGGTGCCACTGACGCCCCTCTCTCCCCGCAGAGATGCCCTGCATCCAGGCACAGTGCAGCACCACGGGTGCTGGCCCCTGCGAGCGCTGCCCGGCCGAGCTGCTCAGCCCCGAGGGCGGCCGATTCCCCATGGAAGTGGCTGGAGCCGATCTGGCGGCCGCCCCTGCCCTGCCCAGCTTCAGCACCTTCATGGAGGGCTACGCCGGCGAGTTCGACGCCTTCCTCTACCAGCTGCCAGCAAGCGGCCAGTCCAGCGCCGCCACCGCCTTCAAGCTGGAGGACTTCCAGGTGTACGGCTGCTACCCCAGCGCCTTCGGGGGGCAGCCGGACGAGACCCTGTCCTCCAGTGGCTCGGACTGCTACGGGAGCCCCTGCTCCATCCCCTCGCCCGCCACACCAGGCTTCCAGCCCCCGCAGGCCCCGGCCTGGGAAGGCTCCTTCGGGCCGTACTCACCGCTGCCGAACTACGAGGGTGGGCAGCCCTGGGCCGAGCCAGCCAAGGGCGGGGGGTCACAGCCCCCTTTCTTCGCCTTCGGCCCCCCGGCCCCCAGCCCCGACGGGTCCCCTGTGACCCTGAAGGGGCAGCTTGGCCCCTCGCCCCGCGTGGACCCGCGGCTGCTGGACACGGACGCCTTCCCCCCGACCCAGGGGCCTGCCAGGGCTTTCGCGGGGCTGCCCCTGGCCCCCGCCTCAGCGCTGCTGGAGGGGCCAGCGCTGGCGCCCACCAAGGTGCGCAGCCCCGGGGCAGGCGAGGGCCGCTGCGCCGTCTGCGGGGACAACGCGTCCTGCCAGCACTACGGCGTGCGCACCTGCGAGGGCTGCAAGGGCTTCTTCAAGGTAAGGGGACCCCCGGCCCATCGCTGCTGCCGGGATATTCCCACAGTGCTTTGCGGCGGCAGGAGGATGCTGCGGGGTGTCCCGGGGAGGGGCAGGGCAGGGAGCACGGCTGCAGAGCCCTCCCCACGGACATGGAGCCGGATGCTGGGCTGGAGCGGGAGGCAGGGGAGGACAGAAGAGCTTTTGTTTGGAGCGCAGCGCCCCGGGCTGAGCTCGGCCGCTCCTTCCCCACCCGCAGCGCACAGTGCAGAAGAATGCCAAGTACATCTGCCTGGCCAACAAGGACTGCCCTGTGGACAAGCGGCGCAGGAACCGCTGCCAGTTCTGCCGCTTCCAGAAGTGCCTGGCCGTCGGCATGGTCAAAGAAGGTACCAGGGTCCCGTCCCGGGTGGGGGCACCCAGCAGGAGCGGGGAGTCCCCTCTCTGCAGCCTCTCTGGCTGCACTGAGGGCAGACACTCACTGCAAGCCCCAACCACAGTGGTCCGGACCGACAGCCTGAAGGGGCGGCGGGGCCGTCTCCCCTCCAAACCCAAGCAGCCGCCGGACGCGTCCCCGGTCAGCCTCATCACCTCGCTGGTGCGGGCACACATTGACTCCATCCCCAGTGCCACCAAGCTCGACTACTCCAAGGTAGGGCTGGTGCCACTCCATGCCCCGCCCAGGGCCATGCCAAGACTGGGGCTGGATCCTGACCCATCCCCATCCCAGTTCCTGATCCAAACTCATCTCTGTTGCTGACCCAACAGTTTCTGACCTGTTCCCATTCCAGATCCTGATCCCATTCCCACCTAGTTCCTCACCCATCTTCTTCCCAGGTCCTGAACCCATTCCCATCCCAATTCCTGATCCACCTCTGTCCCAGGTCCTGACCATCCCAATTCCTGACCCATCTCCATCCCAGTTCCAGGAGTCAGCACCGTGCCCGTTTGAGAAGGAGGACTCCGTGGACGTGCAGCAGTTCTATGACCTCCTCACCGGCTCCATGGATGTCATCCGCAAGTGGGCCGAGAAGATCCAGGGCTTCACCGAGCTGCCCAAGGAGGACCAGGACCTTCTGCTGGAGTCTGCCTTCCTGGAGCTCTTCATTCTGCGCCTGGCATACCGGTGAGCCTCGGGGCAGCGTGGAGCAGGGGGAGCCCGAGCTGTGCCCAGGGGTGACACCTGGGTTTGTGCTGGCAGCTCCAAGCCAGAGGAAGGGAAACTCATTTTCTGCAACGGCGTGGTGCTGCACCGGCAGCAGTGCGTGCGGGGCTTCGGGGAGTGGATCGACGCCATCCTCGAGTTCTCCCAGAGCCTGCACCGCATGAGCGTCGATGTCCCCTCCTTCTCCTGCCTCGCCGCCCTCGTCATCATCACAGGTGAGACCCCCCAGCTCCAGGCCCGTCCTGTCCCCACCCCCACTTGGTGTCTGTCCCGCGGTCCCACACCCTGTATGTCACCCCAGACCGGCACGGGCTGAAGGAGCCGAAGCGGGTGGAGGAGCTGCAGAACCGCATCGTAGGCTGCCTCAAGGACCACGTGGCAGCAGCAGGGGCTGAGCCCGGCCGCTCCAGCTGCCTCTCCAAGCTGCTGGGGAAGCTGCCCGAGCTGCGCAGCCTCTGCACCCAGGGCCTCCAGCGCATTTTCTACCTCAAGCTGGAGGATCTGGTACCGCCACCACCCATCGTTGACAAGATCTTCATGGACACTCTGCCTTTCTGAGTCCCAGGCAAGGGGCTGCCGTGAGCTCCTGACCTGCCTGGGGACATCTGGGACCCGCCCTGGGCAACCCTGGTTCAGTCCAAGGATGCCTGGGAACCCCCTGGGCACCCCTGGGTCACCCCTGGGATGCCTGGAACATCCCCTGGGTACCCTAGATCAGCCTGGGATGTTCCTACCCTATGGGTGACCCCCATAATGCCCAGAAACCACCTGGGCATCCCTAGATCACTCCCAGGACGTGTGGAACCTGCCCTGGTCTCTCCTGGATCACTCCTGGGATGCCCAGGACATCCCTGTGGACTCCTGAATGACCTCTGGGATACCTGGGACCTCTCTGGGCCATTCCCAAGACCTTATGTATACCCCTGGATCACCCCTAGAATGCCTGGAACCCCCCCCCCACCCGGGTCATCCACAGGATACCTGGGACCCCCTGGGCACTCCTAGCTCACTCCTGGGATGTCGGGGACCACCCCTGCATCACTCCAGGAACGCCTGGGATCTCCTCTGGATCACTCCCAGGATATGTGTCCCTCCTCAGATGCCTGAGTCTTCTTGGGGGCACCCTTGGGGGTGCCCCATGTGCCTTCACGGCCCAGGGTGCAGCCTCTCAGCAGCCCGGGTGCCGTCTTCCCCGGGGGCATCGCCGGCGCGGTGCCCCCTTCCCCTGTAAAAACGCCCCTGATGTAAATAGCGCCGGCCGGGTCCTGTACAGAGCGGGGGGCGCGGGCGGGGGGTGGCTCTGGCCCCCTCAACCTCGGCCCCTTCCCCTTTATATATATTTTTCTGGGTTTTCCCCTTTTTGGCCGTTTTCTGTATATAAACTTGTACGTACAGTGAGAGCCACTGGGCGGGACCTTTGTCCCTTGTGTTCCCCTTTAGTTAATATTCGAGGATTGGGAAGGGGGGGACAGAGCAGCGGGGCCGGGGACAGCTGGGAGGCTGGAGACGGGAAAAACGGGATGCTGGAGCTGCGGGCAGCCAGAACACCGCGGAGGGGGAGAGCCGGAGGGAACAAACAGGACACGGGAGATGTGGACAGCCGGACTGGGGACAATTAGAGCAGGGGACCGGAGCTGGTAACAGCCGGGGCTCGGGACAGTGGAGATGTCAGAGCTGGGGGCAGCTGGGACACTCGGGCTGGATAAAAACAAGACGCTGGAGCTGGGGAAAAACTCGTGCGCTGGAGCAGGGACAGCCGGGGCGATGGAGCCGGGGACAGCTGGAGCTCCGGAGCCGGGATGCCAGAGCTGGGGACAGCCGGGCCGCTGGACGTGGGGACAGCTGGGGCACCGGAGCCGGCGACAGCCGGGATGCCAAAGCCGGGGACAGCCGGAGCTCCAGAGCCGGGGACAGCCGGGACGCCGGAGCCGCACGTTGCCCACGCCGCTGCCCTTGAACCGTCACTCACCCCCGGCTGCCGCGGCCCCGCACCTGTCGCCCGCCTGATTTATCCTCCCCAAAATAACCGGGAAGCGTGACCGTGTCCCCCGCTCGTGTTCCTGGGGACGTGGCCGTTGGCAGCGCCAGCCCTGGCGGGGGGGTGGTGGCGTTTGTGGTCCCGCGCCCGGCAGCTGGGGACAGAGCCGGGGGTTCCGAGGCAGGCGGTGACACGCGCGGCTGATGTGTCCCCCGGCTTGTCGCCTTCCTCCTTCTGGGCACAGCCTGGCCCCGGAGCAGACGTTACCGGGGACACCCGGGGCCGGTGCGGAACAAGGGCCACATTGAGGCGCGGGGCCGGGGGCGCCCGCAGCGACACACAACAAGGGTCCCTCTGTCCCCCCCGCCGCCGCCCCCGCCGTGGGGACAGCGCTGACGCACGGTGGGGCCGCGAACGGGAGTCGGGGCGGGGAACAGCGGAGCTGCACGCAGCGGGCACGGTGGGCACGGGGTTGGCAGCCGGCACGGCTCAGCACGGCACGGCTCTGCTCTGTCCCCTCCCGCAGCTCAGAGCTGCCCTCTGCCACCATCGCTGTCCCAGTTCCCTCGGCACGGGCTGCTGCAGGAGGGACGGGGACGGTACCAGCAGGGCCAAGTAAAAGCAGCTCCGGGGAGAGCTCCGGCCACGCCGGCGGTCCCGGGGCTGCTCGGCACAGACGCGGCTGTGTCGGTGCGTGCCCGGCTCCCCAGCACGGTGACACGCCACGGCCACATTCCTGCTGCGACTGACACCAAGCCATGTGTCCCCATGGCAGCGTGGCCCATCAGTGCCCCAAATCCCCACGTCCCCATTCCCTGTGTCCCCATGTCCATCCATCCCCTGTTCCTGAGTCCCCCAAGTCCCCACGTCCCTGCTTCCACTACACCCTGTGCCCTGTGTCCCCATGTCCATCACTATCCCCATATCCAGCCGTCTCACTGTCCCTTTGTCCCCCTTCATGTCCCTTTATCCAGTATTCCCCCGTGTCCCCATATCCCTGTGTCACGCTGTCCCTTGAGTCCCCCTGTCCCTGTGTCCCCCCCGCTTCTTTATTTCCCCATGGTCCTGCTGTCCCATATCTTTGTGTCCCTTCATATCCAGGTGTCCCCCGTGCGCCTGTGGTCCCCACGAGCCCGGCCCGTGCCCCTGTGGCCCGTGCCCCTGTGGCCCGTGTCCCCACGCGTGTCCCCGTGTTGTCCCCGCAGGGGTCAGCGGGGGACACCGCCCCGCCCGCCCCGCTGCAGTACCGCCCGGAGCCTCCAGCACAGGGGGCGCCACGAAGCCGCTGAGCCGCTCTGGGCTGCGGTTGTGCAGCTCTATGGCCCTTGGAACGAACCAAGCCGGGGAGAGGGGAATGGGCGGACGCGGAACGGCGATTCCGCCCCCGACGACACCCCGCGGCCAGGAAGGGCACGGAAGGGGCAAAATCAAGTTAACAGAATCAAGTTCAGAGTGATGAAACACGGCGGTATGGCCAGAAGGGCCGCTACGGTGGGCGGTGGTGTGCCCTGACCCCCCGCGCAGATGGGATGATCCACTTCCCTCCGCCGAGCCGTCGGATGGTCGGGCCCGGGCGGTGAGTGGGGGCCGGGCCGCGCTCGGGACCGGGCTGAGGGCACCGAGGCGGGTCCGGGGCCTCGAGCCTCCAGGGAACCTGAGGCGCTCCGTGGGTGACTGCGGTGGGCTCGGGCCGGGACGTCTGGACCTGTGTTGGTGTTTTGGGTGGCCCAGCCGGGACCCCCTGGGCCCCTGTGAGGTGAGGGTGGGCCCGTACCGGGACACCCGGGTCCCTCCGGGGTATTGGATCCCTGAGGGGACCTGACCAGGACATTTGGGGTGTTGCAGAGCCCGTCCCAGGACTCCCGGCGTCCCTGTGTGCCAGGCTGGGGTGTGAGGGGAGCGGGCCGGGACATCTGCGCTTCTCTGGGCTGTTCGGGGCCCAAGCCGGGACATCTGGGTCCTTGTGCGATACTGAGGGGCTGTGCTGGGACCACACTGGGTGGGCGGGCACGCTCTGGGACACGGCCCTGGGGTGTGAGGGGACCAGACCGGGATATTTGGGAGGGAGCCCGCCCATCCTGGCACAGCTGGATCCCTTTGGGGCGCCCAGTCCTGGACCCTGCTGAGCTTCTGCGAGGTGTGGGAGGGCCCGTGTCTGTGGGATGTGAGGGACTTCAACCAACCCCGTCTCTGTGGGGCTACGGGGGGCCTATACCGAGGGTGCCTGGATCCTTGTGGCACGTGGGGGACTCAGATCAGCACATCTGGGTCCCGGTGGATTCCCGGGAGGGCCACACAGCTCCCTGCGGGGCACCGGGCCACCAGCATACCGGGGCTGTCAGCCAAGCCGGGCTGCAGCCAACACCCCCCTCCACCCTCGTGTCCCCTCAGCAGCCGCTGCTGTGGCCCCTCCGGCGCCGCCCCTGCCATGAACTGCCGCGCCGAGGTGCTGGAGGTGTCGGTGGAGGGGCGGCAGGTGGAGGAGGCCATGCTGGCCGTGCTCCACACCATCCTGCTGCACCGCAGCACCGGCAAGTTCCACTACAAGAAGGAGGGCACCTACTCCATCGGCACTGTGGGCACCCAGGATGTGGACTGTGACTTCATCGACTTCGCCTACGTCCGCGTCTCCTCCGAGGAGCTCGACCGGGCCCTCCGTAAGGCTGTCGGGGAGTTCAAGGTAAGCAGGGGCCAACAGGGGTGAACATGGGAGCATAAAAGGCATTAAAGGGAAGGCACACATCTCCAAGGGTCCCCCAGGACGGAGCAGGGGGCTCGTGTGGGTGGATTAAAAGGAGCAGCTGAGGGCATTAGGTCTGTTCAGCTGGAGGAGATTGAGAGGAGACACATCAGCTTCATCCCTAGGGCAGCTCTGATCTCTGCTCCCTGGGACAGTGACAGGACCGAGGGAATGGATTGAGCTGTGTCGGGGAAAGGAGGGTACTGGGAGAAGGTTCTTCCCCCAGAGGGTGCTTGGGCACTGGGACTGCGCCCCAGGATGTGGGCATGGCCCCAAGGCTGCCAGAGCTCACGGAGTGTTTGGGCACCACTCTCCGGCACAGGGTGGGATTGTTGGGGTGTCCTGTGCAGGGCCAGGAGTTTGCCTGGATGATCCTTGGGGGTCTCTTCCAGCTCAGGATATTCTGTGGTTCTGTAAAACCCAGTGGGACGTGCCCGAGGAGGGCTCGGTCAGTCCCCGTTCCCCCGTGAGCCCCGTGCTGTCACGCAGGACGCGCTGCGCGGCTCCGGCTCCGACGGCATGGGGCAGATCTCCCTGGAGTTCTACCAGAAGAAGAAGTCACGGTGGCCCTTCTCGGACGAGTGCATTCCCTGGGAGCTCTGGACCATCAAGGTGAACGTGGTGAACCTGGCAAACGAGCAGGAGCGGCAGATCTGCCGCGAGAAGGTGGGTGAGAAGCTCTGCGAGAAGATCATCAACATCGTGGAGGTGATGAACCGCCACGAGTACCTGCCCAAGATGCCCACCCAGTCTGAGGTGGACAACGTCTTCGACACCAGCCTGAAGGACGTGCAGCCCTACCTGTACAAGATCTCCTACCAGATCACGGACTCCCTGGGCACCTCAGTCACCACCACCATGCGCCGGCTCATCAAGGACACGCTGGTGCTGTAGGGCTGGTGTCACCCAGGCAGGGTCACCGTGGGCTGTGGCACTTTTTGGACAGTGACGCTGCTTGGATCCCCTCCTTCACCTCCAGAAAGCCTCTGGGAGGAGCTTGGCTTGGCCTGGCCTGTAATTTGGGGGTGGCTGCTCTTCGGTTTATGCCGTGGGGTTTTGTCCATCCTGGAGAACTGGCTGAGTGGCTCCGGCCTGGCTGATGACCAAGGTGAGTCCTCAGGACACGTGTGGCACCAGCTCCAAGGGGTGCTGGGGCGTGGCAGAGCGTGCTGGGGATCTGGGTGACAGCTGAACCCCACCCCTCTGCAGCACACTTGGTGCCACACAGCCAGTGCTGGCCGTGTCCCTTATCGTCACCTGTCCCTCGGTGTCACTCCTGTCCCTGGAGGGGCCAGAGCTGCCCCAAAAATAAAGTGTTTCTGCTTTCACGTGGAGCCTGGTCACATCCTGGCTGTGGGGGCCATGGGAGGGGGGGAAAGTGGATGCTGAGGCTGAGCTGGTGGTCCCCATCACATCCAAAACCAAGGGGCTGAGCTGGGAAGTCCCCACTGCACCCCTGTGCTGTGGAGCTGAGCTGGGGGACCCCAGTGACTGGAGCTGAGCTGGGGGTCCCCATGGCACACTCACACCATGGGGCTGAGCTGGGCTCCCCATGG
>QUSF01000261.1:75391-95786 GCA_003676055.1 Chloebia gouldiae
GACACACACCACGGCACACACCACGGCACACTGACACACACCACGGCACACACCACGGCACACACCACAGCACACACCATGGCACAAACCACAGCACACCGGCACACCCCACGGCACACACCACGGCACACCGACACACACCACAACACACACCATGGCACCCTGGCACACACCACAGCACCCTGGCATACACCACGGCACCCTGGCAAACATCATGGCACACCAGCACACATCATGGCACAGCAGAACACACCACGGCACACCGGCAAACACCACAGCACACTGGCACACAGCATGGCACCCTGGCACATAGCATGGCACTCTGGTGCACACAATGGCACACCAACAACACACCACAGCACACTGGCACACACCATAGCACACCAGCACAAACCATGGCACCCTGGCACACACCATGGCACCCAGGCACACACCACAACACACACCACAGCACACTGGCACACCTCATGGCACACTAGTACACAGCATGGCACCCAGGCACACACCACAGCACACTGGCACACACCACGGCACACCGGCACACACCCCGGCATGCAGCATAGCAGGCAGCAAGCGGCAGCACCATGGCCAGCCCGCGCCCTGCCAGCAGGACGTACCCCCATGGCAGGACGTGCCCCCACAGTGGGACATCCCCCGGGCACGTACCGTAGGGCGGTCTGGCGGGCAGAGCGGGCCAGGCTGCTGGTGAAGGGAGCGGGCAGGGCGCTGGGGTGCTGCAGATCCTCGATGGACCTGCTCCAGGAGCGCAGCTTCTCCAGTGCGCCATCCTCACCGCCTTCCAGGCCCTCAAAATCTAACCTGGTGGGGGGACACGCGCGCAGCGGGGGGCACACGTCTTTGGCGGGGGGCACACGGCTTTGGCGGGGGGCACACGGCTCTGGCGGGGGGCACACGGCTCCAGCACAGATGCAAGCACTGAGGCAGGTGGCGAGTGGGTGGTTGCGGGGTGGGGAGAAGCACGAGGGTGGCTCTGGAATTCCCAGAGCAGGCAGGGAGAGTTTGAAAGTCCTGCATCCCTCAGAAGCCCAATGCAGACAGGTCCCTGCCTTAGGGATGATAAGGAACCCAGCAGTATCAGGCGCTGGCAGCAGGGAGCTGCCCCAGCCACCAGGAACTTCCACGCTCCCCAAGGACTCCCTGGATCCCCCCTCACCCAGGGACCCCCGACCCCACTCACATGACGGCGCACTGTGCGAAGGACAGGTAGTTCACCAGCACGTCCAGCCCCTTGTTCTCATCGTTGAGGAACTCCCGCACCCACCTGCGGCACCGGGTACCCATCAGAGCCCGCAGGAGTCGGGGATCCCCCCAGCACAACCCCCCTCCAGCACGGAGACCCCCTCACGCACAGGGGCGGTGAGGGGACGATGGGGGCACTGCAGTGGTGGGTGCAGCCCCTCCGCTATCAGCGGTGCCAGCGCCAGCGCGGGGTTATCTGAGCAGTGCAGGGCAGGGAGGGCTCGGGCTGGGCGGGAGGGTTGGTGCTGGGGCTGCACCCCCACCCTGGGAACCTCGCGGGGAAAGGAGGGGATTCGGGATGCTCCGACCCTTGGGAGGGTGTTGGGGCGCACTTGCGGGGTGCTGTGCTCAGGGGTAAGGGAGGGGTGGGGGTGTACGGGGTGGGGGTTTCCCCAGGAGTACTGGGGGTCCCCAGTCCTGCCCACAGCCGTGCGTCAGGGAGCCACGGGGGCCGCGGCCGCCCCTTTCCTGCCGCCGCCAGCCCCCTCGCCTCAGCCCGTTTCCTGTCTCCGGCTGCTGCTATTTTGGGTCCGTGGGCAGGGACGAGCGGGGCCGGCGGCGGGGAACAGCCGGCACGTGCACGAGCCACCCCGGGCACGACTGTGCCACCGGGCACCCGCCGCTGATGTCCCCAACACCCCCGGGACGGCTCCGTCCCGCCCGACCGCCCCCCCCCGCGCGGCTCCGGGGCATCCCGGGGCGGGTCGGGGTGTCACCGGCTCGGGGATGGTGCCGACCGAGCCCTCCGGTCGGTCGGGAGGAGCCGGCCAGGATCTGGCCACGCTGCCTCGTTCAGGGCGTCATCGCCGGCCCATCCGTCCCGGCATCCGCCCCCGGGACCTGCCCGCGGGCCGGGGCAGGAACCGGCCCAGTTCCTGCAGCACCTCCGGCTTCCCCTGCATCTGTGTGGGGCTGGTGACGGGACCCCGCAGTCCCCCCGGGACCTCGCGCACCATCCGGAACTCTGCACCCCGCTCCACGGCTCTGCACCTCCAGCCTGGAGCCCACAACCCCTCTGCGGGACCCCATAGCCCCTCCCCGGGACCCCACACTCACCCAATGTGGTTCGTCCTCAGGCTGATCTCCAGCTCGCGCAGCACCTTGGTCGACTCCTGCACTCTCCTCCTGAACTTCTGGGGGCAGAGCAAGACTGAGCCGTGCCCCCCAAACCCCCCAAGGCACCCCCAAAGCCCCCAGCCCCCCACCTTCCGTGTGACACCGGGCTCCAGGAAGCTGCGCAGCTTCTGGATGTAGGCATGGGGTGGGCTCTTCACCTGGAACCGCTCCTGGGGGCAACAGAAGGGTGGTGGTGACACTGGGACAGCAGCACAGTCCCCAGAACCCCCATGGGCCATCCAGCCCCACCTGGTCACAGATGAGGTCCCACTTCTTCTCGTTGTCATACTGGCGCAGCAGCCGGGCTTTGTCCGGGGGCAGGTTCATGGAGCTCTGGGGACAGAGGGGGGGTGTCACCCTGAGGGACATGGGGACAATGCCCCCCAAAGGGTACCAAGACCCATGGTACAGCCTGGGTGGCCCCCAAAAGCACCAACAGCACAGCCAGGGTCCCCTCTAAGGGCACCCTGACCCGTGACATAGCCAGAGTCCCTGGCACCAAGGATGCACCAGCGGGCACAGATGTGGCACGGGCACAGCAGTGCCACTGGGGCCAGTGCCAACCACCAGCGGCACCAAATCTCCCCATCCCTGACGCATTCTTCCTGTCTGCACCCGCTTCCCTGCCACAACCGCAGCCTCCGCTCCCGACCGTGGCACGAGGCCAGGCACCGGTGCCAGCTCCCCAGGACACCAGACATGAGGCCAGGCACCGGTGCCAGCTCCCCAGGACACCGGACACGAGGCCTGGCACCGGTGCCAGCTCCCCAGGACACCAGACATGAGGCCAGGCACCGGTGCCAGCTCCCCAGGACACCGGACATGAGGCCTGGCACTGGTGGCTGCTCACTGGGACACCAGGCACAAGGCCAGGCTCCGGTGCTGGCCCGGGGTCACTGGGAAGACCTCAGGACCCTCAGTGTGGGATGTGGCACAGGACAAATGGGGTGCACAAAGTGGGCACCAGGGATGCCAGAGAGGGCCTGCCCTGGTGGGCAATGCCACCCCAGAGAGAGATGCCAGCCCATGTGGGCGATGTCACCCTAGTGGGAGATGCCATCATGCTGGGTGATGTCACCCCGGTGGGTGTTGCCAGCCCAGCTCACGATGCCAGCCTGGTGGGAGATGCCACCCCAGTGACGCAGCTCGGGGTAGCCCCATTATCAGGAGCCGTCGCCATGGCTGCTCCACCCCCCAGCTGAAGTTGGCCCTGAAGTCAGCTGAAGTTGGCCCTCCCCCGCTCATCCCGATCCCACGGGAAACCGGGACAGAGCCTGGGCAAGGCCAAGCACCCCTGGGCAAGGGGTCCCGCAGGTTCCCACGAGACTGAATGGCAGCAGAGACTGACCACCAGCACGGTGCCACCAAAACTGCCCCCAGAGGGGCACCGTGCCCTCTCCAAAGGGCTGCGGATATTCCCCTTTGGCTACCAGTAAAATCCCGCGCCTCCCTGGGAATGGAGGCGGGAAGGACGCACAGAGACCCCGGCCGGGGGCGAGGGGCGCCCGCGGGGGGCTTTGAAGCGCTGCCGCCCGTCCCGGCGTTCCCGCCGCTCCGTTTCCTGCCTTTGTGGTGGGAGCGCGGCCGCTCCCGGCCGGGCACTTCCTCCGCCGTCCGCCCCACCGGGAGCCCCCGTGGCTCTCCCGGGGCTGAATCCCACCGGGAAACGGCGGTACCGGGGCTGGAGTCCGCCCCGGGGCTGGGGGGCTCCGGGGCGGATCCTCGCCTCCGGGGCCGCAGGACTTCCATCACATGATGGAATATTTTCCGCCCCCGGCAGCAGCCGGGACGGCACCGGGCGCTGCCGACAGCCGCAGGGACATTTTGGGGGAGGCAGGTGCCACCACCCTGCAAAGTGACCCCCCCCAGCACCGGTGTCGCCCGGCAGGACGTGTCCCCCCCGGCACAGGCCCCGCGGAGACCGGCGGCCGCATCCGCCCCGCGTGGGATGCGGGACGGGCAGTGCCGCCGCGGGCGGGAGCCGCTCGTCACCGGCGGGACGCGCCCCCGCCGGGGGTGCCGGTGCCCCCCGGTGCCCCCGATTTCGGCTTCCAAAGCCCCGTGGGACCACACTCGGCATTTCCTGCCCGGCTGCGGCTTCCGCTGGCGGCGGCTCCCACTGGGATGGCGGGGCCGGTTGCCGGGGGGCACCGGTGTCACCCACCAGTGGTGTCCTCGCGGTGTTCCCCTCCCAAAACAAAGCCGGCGCCACGGAGGGGCCACCGGGACGGCTCGTGGGCCACCCAAGAGCCGGTGGGACGCCTCCGCGGTGTTGGTGGTCGCGGTGGCACCGGGGGCACTGCCGAGCCACGTCCCGGGGCCGCGATGGCAGCAGGGTGGCCACTGCCCCGGCTGTGACAGCGGACCGGGGACCGCGCAGGGCACCCGCGCCCAACGGGAACCACTTCATCCACCGGGAAACCAGGAAGCCCCGCACCCCGCGGGGAATCCCAGCCCTGCGGTCCCCCGCAACCGCGGGGAAACCCAACTGCAGCCCCGCGCGCTGCCCCGACCGGACTTTCCCGGCTTGCAAAGTCCCCGGGCCTCAGGGGCTACCGCGGTGGCACCGGGAGTGGCGTCACCCCCGGGGCTGTCCCGGGTGGGGTGTTCCCCCCGGCCCCGCGCCACTGCCCATCCCTGCGGGCACCGGCGCTCCCCGCCCGCCCCTGGCGGCTCCGGGCGGCGGTGGCATCCCGGCGGTGCCCGGTGCCCGCCAAATGGTCCGGGAGAGCGCATGAGGAGGAGTCCCGGGAAGGGATGAACCTGGGGGCGCTCAGCGGGAACACCGACGGAGCGAACAGGCGAAGTGCACCGGGGGCACATCGGGAACGGAGGGTGAGCACCGGGAACTGGGGAGCGCGGCGGGGGTCGGCCTCTCACCAGCACTAGGGCGAAGCGCTCCTCCAGCTCGCAGGGCTCCGGCATCGGCATCTTGCCGGGAGCGAACAGTCCGGCTCCCCCCGGGGCCGCCGGTGTTCCCGGGCCCCGGGGCAGCGCCTCCCCGTCCGCGCTCTCCACGTTCCCCATCCCTGGCCCAGGCACCGGGGGGCGGTGGGGGAGGTTCAGCCCGTCGTGTCCGGCGCTGCCACCGCCTCCCGGTCCCGCCCCGCCCGCCCCGCCCGGTCCCGCCCCGGCGCTGCTCGTGCGCGGCGGCGCCACCAGGGGGCGCCCTCCGGGGCGGCGGCGCCACCGGAGGGCGCCCGAAGGCCGGCAGCGAGCGGGGCGCTCCGATTGGCCGGGCCGCGCTCACGATGACCAATCAGCGCCGCGCTCGCGCGCGGGGGCGGGCACTGCTCGTCCAACGGCGGCGCTCGGGCGCGGCCCGAGCCGTGACGGCCGCTCGAGACGAGCCCGCCCCGGGCGGTGACGAGAGCCAATGGGATGAGGCGGAAGGCGGGACCGTGCGGGGTTTCAGCCAATGAGCGGCGAGGGCGTGGCGCAGAGCTCGCGGCCTGGCACGGACGGCGGACGCAGGTGCGGGCGGGGGGCGCGGGCGGGGCGGGCCCGGGGGGGGTCTGGGGGGGTCCCGGGGGGGTCCCGGGGGTCCCGGGACGGCTGCGGACCCCGGGAGAGCACCACAGCACCCCCAGAACTCACCCCCAGCGGCCCGCGGGGGTCCCGCCCCCACCAGGCCCTGTGGAAGTGGGGGGGCGCTGCGCAGGGGTTGGGCCGCGGGGGTCTCGGCCCGGTTCTAACGGGAGGATCGGGGGCGATGCGGGGGTAGCGGGGCGGCGGAGCGGGGGAGGGGCCGGGGCAGCGCCGGGCAGTGGGGGGGCAGGAAGCAGCGGTGGGTAAAGGTCGCTTGGCGCTGACAGGGGCGGCAGCAGCGAAAGCGAAAGCGGCGCTGGGGGCGGGGAGGGCGGCTCGGGGCCCGGGACCGGCACTCAGCGGGCCCGGCCCGGTGAAACCGCCTGTCACCGCGGCCGGAGGGCCGTCACCCCCGGGAGAGGCGGCTGTCACACACACCCCCGCCGCCACACCCCGCCGGGACTGTCCCCATGGCCGCAGCTCCTCCTCTGCCTTGCTCTCTGACCTGCGGCTTGCCCAGGACCTCGTGGCACCAGCCCAGGGGTAGCAGCGGTCCAGTGCCTCCCTTTGTCACTGTCCCACTGTCACTGTGTCACTGTGCCCCCTTGGGCCGTGCCGGTGCGCCACGATGGGGCCCCTCTTCTGCACCCTCCTCTCTGCCAGGGCAGCTTCTTGGAGTGCCCACCCCGCTCCCTGTGGGCCCTGTTCTGTCCCCTCCATCCCTTGGGGGCAGCTGGCTCATGCCACTGGCTGGGCAGGTCTGGCTCCAGCAGCTGCCAGAGGGGACAGAGCCGGCCGAGCCGGCTGGACCAGGAGGAGGAGGGCGAGGAAGATGAGGAGCAGGAGGAGGAGGCCGTGCCGGGAGCCTCCTGCCAGAGCCACCTCTGGGGACGTCATTACGGGCACTAATAGTCACCTGGCACAAAGACGTTTCCAGCTGCCGGCAGCGCTCCCACGGCACCGGGCGCTCTTCAGGAGCTCCCCTGGCCTCGGAGCAGCCCTGCTGCAGGATCCCCGAGGGCTGCCCTGGCCTTGCAACAGCCCTGCAACACCCCAGGGGCCCCTGGCCTCGCAACAGCCGGCAGCGCTTGCACCAGCTGGACGAGGAAGGCTCCGGGGCCCCGGCAGCTCCTGCCGCTCGCTCTGCAGCTCCTGGGCTCTCACTCGGCTCCTGGGGGAAGTTTGGGAGCTTTGGGTGGGCTCCAGAGCCTTCCTGACCCCGCTTCCCCTGGCAGCTTGCAGCCCTGTGGAGCGGCCGTGGGCCCATCCCAGCCTGGCACCATGAACGTCTTTGACCGCAGCATCAATTTTGATGCCCTCTTCAAGTTCTCCCACATGTGAGTGGCACACAGGCAGGGCAGGGGTCTCGGGGGGCTGTGCCAGGCCCCCCTGCCCACCTTCACCACCCCCTCCCCACCCACAGCTCAGCCTCCACCCAGGAGCACCTGAAGAGGGTCTATGGCAGCTTTGCCATCTGTATGTTCATGGCAGCTGCGGGCGCCTACATCAACGTGGTGACCCACCTTTTCCAGGTGAGGGACCTTTGAAGGGCTGCAGGTGGCACCCCCAGCCCTGCAGCACCCAGGTGAGGCAATGCCCAGCCCTTACCTGTCTCTCCCTCTCCCAGTTTGGGCTCCTGACTGGCCTGGGCGCACTGGGGCTGATGGTTTGGCTCACGGCCACCCCTCACAGCCGTGAGACCGAGCAGAAGAGGCTGGGAATGCTGGTTGGCTTCGCCTTCCTCACGGGTAGGTGGGCACTGGGACTACCCCCACATCCCATGGGACCCCAAATCCTGCAGAGGGGCCAGATGAAGCCCCCCCCAGAATGGCTCACCCAGAATGGTGACATCCAGTTCTATCCTTCCAGGCATCAATCTGGGACCCCTCCTGCAAATGTGCATCTCCATCAACCCCAGGTAGGGAAGACCCCCCACAGACCCCATCCCCCACTTCCAGCTGCCACACAGATCCTGTTCTCCCCACAATGGCCCCCAGCTGCCCCCAGAACCCTCTGAGCCCCTTCTCTTTGCCCCCAGCATCATCCCCACTGCCTTCCTGGGCACTGCCACCATCTTTGCCTGCTTCTCGCTGAGCGCCCTGTACGCCCGGCGCCGCAGCTACCTCTACCTAGGAGGTGAGAGGGGCTTTGGGGAGGGTTCCTGGGGGGCTGGGGACCCCCTGTTGGGGGGGCTCTCCCCACACCTAGCCCTGACTCCCTCTCCCTGCAGGTTTCCTGCTCTCTGGCCTCACCCTGATGCTTCTCTCCTCTCTGATTAACGCCTTTGTGAGATCCACCTGGCTCTTCACAGTGAGTCGCCTTTCCAGAGGCCATTGCACCTGCTGAGGGTGGACAGACAGGTGACACCAGCAGGGAGGGGACTGTCTCCACCTGATGCCACTCTACCCCCGCAGGCCAACCTGTACGTGGCTCTGATGATCATGTGCGGCTTCGTGCTCTTCGACACACAGCTCATCATTGAGAAGGCGGAGAGTGGGGACAAGGATTACATCTGGTGGGTGCTGGGGACACGGGGGGGTGACACAGGGGGCAGGGTGGCCCCCACTGAGCATCCACCCATCCCTCCCTCTGCCAGGCACTGTGTTGATCTTTTCCTCGACTTCGTCAACATTTTCCGGGAGCTCCTGATGATCCTGGGCATGGCTGAGGTAGGTGAGGGGCCCTGGGCAGGGCAGGGGGATGGAGGGACAGAGCCCATGGTGACCGTGGCCACTCTCCTCTTGCAGAACAAGAAGAAGGAGAAGAAGTGAAACAGCTCTGGGCCGAGGCGGAGCCACCCCTGTGTCCCCATGTCCCCTCCTGTCCCTCTCTGTCATTAAAGGGGCTGCGCTTTGCTGCCGAGGAAGCAGCCAGAAGCTTTTGCACCTCGTGGGTTTTTCTCTCGTTCAGCTTTTTTTTTTTTTTTTTTTTTTTTGATTAAAAACCAGCCGATTTGTGGATCCTGCTGGAGTTTGGCTCCCCCTGGTTTCCCCCAGCCTGTGGCCCTCGGAGTGGTCACCCATGTGTCCTCTTTCCTCAGAGGTTTGTCCAGCCCCACCTGGGGTGTTACCCTTCCCCGGGAGGCCCCAAAACTCCCGGGGGATTGTTGGTGGGACCCCCCCCCCCCAGCCAGACTCATTGGTGGAGCCTCCCCTTCAGCACCAGTGCCAAGAAATGAACGTGTGCTGGGAGGGGCCGTGGGGACATGGCATTCCCAGCGCTCCCAGTCCCGCCATCTCCGCTCTTTGTACACCGGGATGATTCAATAAATCGCTCAGACTCCAGACGCTTGTCCCCCTTTTTCCATCCCCCGTGTCCATCTGTCCATCTCACCCTCCATCCTCACCCCCCACCCTCCCCCGTCCCTCCCTGGGGCACGGGGACACACCGGCTGCACCAGCACGTGTATAAATAACCCGGGCTGGGGGGGCGGCTTTATTGAGTTAAAAACCCATCGGCGGGGGCTGTACAGGGCCATAGCACCATTGGAGAGAGCCGGGAGAGGGAGCGGCACGCACCGGACACTCCCAGCCCGGGCAGCACCCTCAGAGCAGGAGCGGGAGCAGCGGGAAGGGGGTGGAAGACGTGGGAGCAGGGCCGGGGCAGCTCAGCCCTGGCTGCCGCAGGAGGAGAGGCTGTCGTAGAGCGAGTCGCTGAGGGACTCGGAGTGTTCCAGCCCGGCGGGGCCGTGCCCCCCGTCCCGGGACCGCGCCTCCGTGCTGCCCTCGTCCCCCACGTCTGAGGCGCTGGGGGTCCGGCTGCTGCTGGTGCTCAGGGCGGGGGGCAGCGGTGGGGGAGCCTCCGGGGATGCCCCCCGATGCCCTGCTGGGCTGCACACGGGGGCCTGGGGAGGGACAGCGTGGGCAGGGGGGGCTGCCTGTGCCAGACAGCCACATCTGTCATCCCCCGTGGTGGGGAACATCTGCACCCCTCCAGGGCCGCTTTAAATCCCTCCCCAGCGCGGGGCAAATGAGGATGTGGCAAATGATCACAGAACTCTGCTGAGTGTTCCCCCCACATCCTCCCCCCATGGCTTCATCCCCACAGCATGGGCAACAGGGTCTGGAGTCCCCCTGCTGGGGTTTTGCTCCAGAGTTTCAGTGTCCTTACTCTGGAATTTTGGGGACCCCACCCGAAGGTTTTGGGGTACTCCAGGATTTTGGTGGTCCCATTACCTGCCCTTACCTGCACAGGCCGATGCAGCCCCTCCAGCCCCCCGGGGGGACACACGAAGGGGTCAGCAGCACCGCAGGCTTTGGCGTTGGGGAAGGTCCAGTTCTTGCTCTGCTGGACACGCCGCGGCTTCCGGGCGTCATCGCCGGTGTCTGCGGGAGCAACGGGGGCAGCGCTGACCTGCAGGACCCTCACACCCCCCATCTCCCCACCACGAGCCCCCGTGCACCTTAAGGAGGGCGGGTCCACACCCGGCACCGAGGAGGGACACCCACCTTGGGGCGCGGCACGGTGGCCGTGCGAGCTGGGGGGGGGCCGGGAGGCGGCAGCCCGGAGAGCTCCGGTGTTTTCCCGGCACCAGCAGCTCCTCGGCGCTGGGCACCTCCCGCTCCAGCGTCCGGGCCTTGCGCGGCACTTTGGTGACGGCGGCCGGCACGGCCCCGGGCAGCGGCTCGGGGCGGCCCCGCGGTTTGGGGGTGTTCTTGGCGGGGACCCCCCCATAGTCGGGGGGCGGGAAGGTGCCAATCCCGCTGTCCAGTGTCCGCGTCAGAGACCCGCAGGCTGTGGTATAACGGGAGGAGTCAGTGCCGGGGAGCCCATCCGGTGCCCCCTCTCCGCCCTAGGCTCCCCATCACCCCCTCACCGGCGAAATGCTGCGCCGTCCCCGACTCGGACAAGCTCTCGTCGGACGGCAGCTCATCCCGGAGCCCCACGTCAGGCACCTGCGGGATGCAGAAGCTGAACGGCTGCGGCGTCCCCCCGGAGCAGAGGCCTGCGGGCCGCGGCGGGGTCCTCACCTTGTCCGAGGGCTCCCGCAGGTGTCCCACGATGCCGTTGCGGGGCGGGCGGCAGAGCCGCGGTTCTTTGGCGTCGGGGGGGACCCTCCGGAGGTCACAGAGCTCCCGCTTGTGCTCCAGGCGGGCCTCGTAGGGGACATCCTTCCCGTCCACCCTGGGGCGAGGCAGCGATCAGGGGGACACCCCACCCTCACCCCCACCCCGAGGGGACCCAGGTGGGAGCTGACCTGTCCAGCAGCTGCTGCATGAAGGTCTCGGCCGTCACCTCCTGGTACATGACAGGGAGGGGGCCGGGGCTTCGCGGGGGCCCACGGGGCCGCCCCTTCTCCAGCGCCAGTCCCTGCAGGAACGCGTGTTCCTCCCGCAGCGCCTTCCGCAGATCCTCCGCCTTCTCCATCAGCTTCGAGATGTTGAGACTCTCGGCTTCCAGCTTGCGGGCGGCCAACTTAACCTCTCGGCGAAGGGGTGCGGGGGTCCCGGCCCACTCTCGCCCGCGCCCGCCGTCCCCTCGCCGGCTCAGCGCCGGCAGCTTGCTGCGCCGCAGCCCGAACCAGCTCGCCAGCCCCGCTGCCTTGCCCTTGGCCTCGGCGCCCGGCGCCCGCTCCTGCCCCTGCAGCCGCAGCACGTTCTCCTCGATGCCCTTCATCACCTTCTCCTCGATGGCCGAGTGCCCCGCGGCGCTCGGCGCCGACCCCGTGGGCTCTGCGGGGTCTGCGGGGCTTTTGTGGGGACCCCCGCCCGCCTTGGCCCCCGCCGGCTCCTCGCCCCGCAGTGCCCCGGCTTTGCCCGCCTTGGTGGGCAGCTTGGTGGGGCTGCCGTGAGGGCTGCGGGAGCTCTTGGCAGGGGGCGTGGGCGGGGTCCGAGAGGGGGTCCGGCCGGTGCTGGGGCGGCCCTTGGCCCCCGCCTTGCCGGGGTCCCCCATGGAGCCGGAGGAGTAGCAGCGGGCCAGGGGCTCCGCGCCGTGCGCTGGCTCGGGGTGCTTCAGGCTGCCCCCCAAACCCCCCCGGGGCGGGGGCCGTAGCTCGGCCCCATGGCCCCGATCGGGCCGCCCTGGGCCAGGCGGCTCCCGGCCCTCAGCCCCCCGCAGCTTGCCCAGGGCGGCCAGGCGCTCCTTGAAGGGCAGGTAGCCCGGTTCGGGGGGCTTCTTGCCAGGGCGGCGGCAGGGGGCCGAGCCCCCCGTGCCGCGGCGAGAGCTGGGGGGGGAAGCGGCCGCCCGCTCCCCGTCGGCCACGGGTCCCGGCGGCCCAGGGGGCTGCTCGGCCGCCTCGAAGGTGCGGGGGTGGGGGAAGGCGGGGGGCTCGGTGGAGCCGGGCTCTGGGGCGGCATCGGGGGATGGGCGGCGGCTGAGCACTGGTGAGGCCTCGGGGTGGGCGCCGCGACAGGGGATCTTGGAGGGGTGGGAGAGCTGGGGGCTGAGGCGCAGCCCCCCAGGGGGGGGAGGCAGTTTGAGCACCTTTGTTGGGGAGGGCACGGGGTTGGGAACCCCACCGGGTGAGAGTGGGGTGAAGCCCCCCTCGGGGCTCTCCTCGCCTGGTGTGTAGAGTCCCAGGAAAGCGGGGTGCTCCCCACGCCGCTGCCGGGGCGGTCCCCCGGGGGCTTCCCCATTGCGCCGGCAGCAGCCCCCCCCCTCACCTCGCAGCAGCCGCTCGGCCAAGGCGCTGAGCAGAGCCCCCCGCGGCGGCCCCCCTTCCTCGGGAGAGGAGCAGGGGCTGCCCTCGGTGCCCCGCCAGCCCCCTGCAGCCCCCGGGCCCCGCAGTGGGCAAGGCGGCCAACCCAGGGCTGCGCAGGGCTCGGGGGAGCCGGGGGAGGCCGGGGGGGGTCCCAACAGCGGGTCTGTCTCCTCCAGCTTGCGCAGCACCTCCAGGATTTGGGCTTTCTTTTTGAAGAACGGGGACAGGGCATCCAGGGGCGGGGCACCGGGGCTGAGCCCAGGGCTTCCCGATGGCACTGGTGGCAGCACCTGTGGGGACAGGGTACCATCACCTCACCAGGTGAGCACCTGGCACTGAGCCCCCCAGTACCAGAGGGAGAGGACACAATAGGTTTTGGGATGGGGACATAATGGGGACAGGGACATCTGGGGCAATGGGTTTTGGAGCCAGAGGCATCACAGATGGAGGGGCTTGGGGAGGTGGACACCATGGACTTGGAGAGGTGACACCACAGGGACCACAGGGACAGGGACCCTATTGAAAGTGCCATAGGCACTTGGATGGGGACACCACAGATCCAAGGAGGGGGACAGGACACCATGGGCTAGGAAAGCAATGTGTCACAGGCCTGGTGGCACCACACACTGGGAATAGACAATGGGGAAGGGGGTGACACTGCCCAGAGAGGGGAACACTAGGACAGGAATGGGTTGGGAACACTGGTACCCACCTCGGGCAGGGACAGACAGAGGCCAGGGAGCAGCGTGGTGGGCTCTTGCTCAGCAGAGCCTGGCTGGGGGGTGGCTGGGACATCCAGGGGTGCTGGCACCGGGTGCAGTGGCAGCTGGAGAGGAGGAAGACGCTGGGTTAAGCTCTCGGGGGGCTCTGTCCCATGCTCGCCCCCCAGCCCTGATGCAGCCCCAGGCACACCTGGGGGAGGGACCCAGTGGAGAGCTGCAGCTTCTGCTGGAACAGGTCGCTCAGCACCTGGTTCTGCCGCTCCAGCTCAAAGACACGCTTCTTCAGCTTGATGCATTCCTCACGCAGGTCCTGGCCAGGGTGTGGGGGGTCAGCCAGGACCCGCAGAGCCCCTCAGCATCCTCCCAGCCCCTGACACCCTCCTGACACCCACCTTCTGGTTGAGAAGTGCCTGCACCACGTGGTTGGCAACCTGGAGAGGAGAAGGGAGGTCTGGGGTGGGGCACAAGGCACACACAGCCTCCTGCCCCAGCACACACATGGGCAGGGCACACACGTGGGCACACATGTCCCGTGTGCCCAGGGGACACAGGACACTGGGGACACCCTGTGTGTGTGGGTGCTCTCCAGTACCTCGTCCAGGCAGCGTTCATACGTCTCCCGCTGGTTCTCATTGGCCTGGGCCAGGGCTGAGTTCTCTGCCTAGAACAGAGCAAGGACAGCTCAGGGCACAGCTCAGAGGCCAGCTCAGGGGACACACTGGACATCCCCATGGCACCAAGCAGACCCTCTGTCTCCTGGTCAGGGGGCCTCAGGGCCACACATGACAGGATGGGGCTACCCCAGGAGCAGTGGCACAGGAGGGCCACGGAAAACTGGGAAGTGCGACCCATCACCATGGTGTCCAGTCTGTGGCTCCGTGGCAGTGGCCACCGCTGGCTCTTGGCACTGGCTGCACGGTGCTCATGGCCACGGCTTAAGTGGCCACGGCTGCCTGGTGGCACCGGCCGCAGCTGCCCAGTGGTCCTGTGTCCTGGTGGTCCCATTCCTGCATACCTCCAGCTCCCGCAGGCGCTGCAGCAGCTCATGGCTGGTGCCCGTCTCGCCCAGCGCCGCTGGGCTCCCGGCTCCCGGCGCCTTGGCCACGCTCTCCGACATCGCTGCTGCGGGGGACACGCATCACCACGGGGTCCCTGCTGGCCCCTTGCACCTGGCCTGAGGCACTCCCAGGCCCTGCACAGCCTGGCCCTCTCTTACCTGGTTTTGGATGTCCCCAGCCCCGAAAGTGTGCGGTGTCACCTGCCAGGGAGAACGGGGCTTAGGAGGGGGATGGAGCCTCCAGCGCCGAGCCCTGACCCCTCCGGCACCAGGGGCCGCAGGGACCCCTCCTGCTGCCCCCTCCTTCCCGGTGGTACAGGGGAAGCTGATCGGCCTCGGGATGCACAGCACGCCCAGGACCGGGACCAGCACCAGCCCTGGGGCACCGGGATGTACAGCACCACTGGGACCGGGACCGGCATCAGCCCCGGGGCACCTGTGTGCCCCAAAGACCGGGACCGCCACCGGCACAGGATCACGAGGATGCGCAGGACCACCGGGACCGGAATCGGCACGAGCCCCGGGGCACCGGGAAGTGCAGCACCTCCGGGCTACCGGGATACGCAGCACCCCCGGGGCTGACCCCGGGGCACCGGGATACGCAGCCCCGGTGCACAGGACCCCCGGTGTTCAGACGGGCCCCCCCCCCCAGTGCCGCACACCCCCCGCTCCACGCCGGGCTTCCCCAGCCGCCGGTGCCACTGCGTCCCCGCGCTGAGCGCCGGTCCCGGCCCGTACTCACGCCCGGGGCTCCCGGCGGCGCCGCCAGTCTCGGCTCAGAGCAGCCCTGGGGCCGGTCCCGGCGACGGCGGCGTTTCCATCCCGGCCCGACCCGGCCGCGCTATTGTTGGGAGGCGGCGGCGGCGGCTCCGCCTTCCCGCCGCGGCCGGGGAGGAGCTGGGATGGAACCGCCGCCTCCCCCGGTGCGCGGCTCCGCCAGCGCCGGCCCCGGGGAACCGGCGCTGGGGCCCCCGGGAGCGGCGGCACCGGCACACCGGGAATCATCCCGGGAGAGGAAACACCGGGAATCCCTCCGCGGCACCGGGCACCGCCGGAGGGACAGGGCAGAGCACGGAGGGATCCCCACAGGGCATCCCGCCCCCTCTGGAGGGACTGCCCGGAGCCCCGGGACCCCTCGGGGAGCCCCCCGGGGCTGCAGGCGCGGAGCCGAGCCGTGACCCCCGGCCGTGGCCTCCACCCCCCGCCCCTCGAGGGTGAGGTTTGGGTTTTTGGGGTTCACACGGGGCCGCGCGTCCCCGGTTCACCCGGACCCCACGGCACCGCGGCGGGGAGCGGGGGGCTCGGCAGGACGAGGGAGAGCGAAGGGGACAAGGGGAGGGTTTGGGGGTGATTCGGAGGACAAGAAGAGGGTCTGGGGGTGATGGAGGGACAAGGGGAAGGTGTGGGGGGCACGGCCAGACCTCGCACGTGCTGTCCTCGTCCCCTGCAGCCCGTGGGGCGAACCCACGCGGGTCCCTGTGGTGGTCCCCATTGTCCCTGAGGTGCCCGTGGGCCCCTCGCCTGCCCCCCGCGCAGGAAGCGGCCCCGGGGCCGGCGGCTCCGGCTGCGTCACGGGGGGAAGTGAGGCTCTGTCTGGAGGGGAAGAGGAGCCCGCGGCCCCCCCAAGCCCCCGGCGGGTACAGCCGGGGGGGGGGGGCCTCGACAGATGGACAGCGCGGCCATCCCCTCCCCCAGCGTGGGGCCCCGCGGGGGCAGGGCGAGGGTCCCTGTGGGGATGGGGACACGGCTGCGGCACAGCCAGGGCCACCCGGAGCCCGTGTCCCCTCCCCGGTTCCCCCGGTCACTCTGTCCCCGCTGCCCCGGGCACTGCGGGGACACGGCATGGGGACACGGCACGTGCCCAAACCGCAGCCCAGGACGTGCCAGCGTGGCTGTGACCCGCTGGCCCTGGCCTGCCCCATACCAGGGTCCCCATGCCGAGCCCAGGGACAGGGGTGACAGTCCCGAGTGTCCCCAGCCCTGCTCAGCTCCTCTGGGGACATCCAGGATGCACTGGGGAGAGTCCAGGGACATGGAATGACAGCCCTGAGTGTCCCCAACCTTGCTGAGCTCTTCTGGGGACAGCCAGGACACACTGGGGACAGTCCAGGGACAGCCAGGATGCACCAGGGGACAGCAAGGACACCCTGGGGACAGCCGGGATACACCGGGGACGAGTGGGATGTGCTAGAGAAATGGCCTCGGGGTGCAGGGACACATCGAGGACAGCTGGGACTCGCCAGGGACATGCAGGGACAGCCGGGGATGCGGTGGGGACACTAGGGACAGTCAGGATGTGGTGGGGACAACAGAGACACACGCAGGGGACAGCTGGGGTCTGCTGGGGACACTGGGGAGCGGCGGGTGGGATGAAAGGCTGTGAGGGACACCCCAGGGACACCCGGGATGCAGGGGGGACACTGAGGACACCGCAGGGACAGTCAGGATGCAGTCGGAACATACCAGGAACAGTCAGGAATGCCCCAGGGAGAGTCAGGATGCGCTGGGGACATTGAGGACACCCCAGGGACATCTGGGGTGCAATGGGGACACCACAGGGAGAGTCAGGATTCACTGGTGACCCTGGGGACAGCCGGAATGCACTGGGGACACTTCAGGGACAGCCAGGACACAGTGGGGACACCTCAGAGACAGCCGGGATGCTCTGGGGACAGGCGGGGACACCCCAGGATGCACCGGGGAGAGCCGAGGACACGACGGGGATGCACCGGGGACATGCGGAACACCACCGACCGGGCCACCCCCGCCGCTCCCCCGGGCTCAACCCCCACCCTCTCACGGCACGATCCGGAGGCCACGGATGCCCCCCCCGCCTCCGGTACCCCCGAGGAGCGGCCCGACCCCCCGGTCCCCCCGCCTGCCCCTCGCCGCGGAGCAACCGGACTCACCGGGGGCTACGGCGGGGCCAGGGCCGGGGCCGGGACGGCATGGCCGGGGCTGGGACCGGGACCGGGGCGGGACCGGCGACGGCGGTGACGTCATGGCTCCACCGGGCCGGCCCCGCCCTGCGCCCCCGCCGCCGCCAATCCGCGCCCCGGGCAGCCCCCCCGAATCCCCCCTTCCCGTGATCCCCGGAACCGCCCGACACGGAGCCGGTACCCCCGCCCCTCCTTCCTCCCGGCGGGAGGAATCGGTACCGAGCGCCCGATGGCGGCTGCCGCGGGACGGGACGGGCCCACCCCGCACCCCACGGAGCCCCCCCGACCGCGTCCCCCCGCCACGGCAACCTAGACTGAAATGAAGGGTGACCCCACAGGGCATCCCCGGCAGCAGCAGGGTGCCCCCTCCCCGGGAGGACCCCCAGCCCCCCGGGCACCCCCCAATCCCTGGGCCGATCCACACGACACAGGGACACCGGGCATCCACCTCCATCACTTTATTGTGGGGGACCCCGCGGCACGCAACCTCTGTCCCCCCAAAACATCGCAGGGCCACATCACCCCCCAGGGCCCGCCAGGGCGCGGCAGAGGCCCCCAGAACTTCCGTGATTTCCCTCCCCAGTCTCCTGTGGCTACTCCATGCCCACAGAGGACAGGAGAGCTGCAGCCCCACGCTGGGATCTTAGGGGTCCCTGTGGCTCCAGCAATCGGCAGAGGAGCCGGAGCTGCAGCTCATCCTGGCACTGGAGCAGGACCCATCCCCCCAGGGCCCACGCCGAGGGTCCCCGGGTGTGGGGACGCCGCTGCTGCCGGGCTCAGCCCACGGCCCCCGGCTCCAGGCTCCCGTTGGCAGCTGCTGCGCGGGCCGGGCTGGACGAGGCCGTGTCCTGCGGCTGCTGCTCCTCCCGCGGCCCCGGCTGGAACGGGAGGTGACTCTGCTGGGACAGGACAGGGACCAGGGCTTGTGTTGGCCATGCTGGGACACAGCCTGGGACAGTGTCGCTCCCACACGAATTGGTCATTCCACAGGATGGGAGCACCAACAGACCGGGAGACTTTTCCTCTGGCTCCTGCTTGAAACCAACAGCTACAGCAAACTGGGGGTCTTCAGTCAGAGCCTGGGCTGTGGCACCCCCCCACCCCAAAACTTGGCCTTCACCCCAGGAGCCATGACAGGAGAGTGGATGACATCACCGGTCCTGTGGGAACACCCCAAAAAAGCCCTAGGTTCCCGACAGGATGACAGGAACGAATTTCAGTTATCCCACTGAAAATTAAGACTCCAAGGAAGAAAGGAGAACCCCTGGGCTGGGAAACAACTCCCCTAAAAATGCCCAGCTGAGATTAAGCGGTTCCAACAGCAGGCAAGCCCCTTGGCCAGACTTCCCCAGCATCCCAGACATTCCCAGGACATCCATCCTCAGGAAATGGGTGGCACTGAGCCACCCACAGAGCCACCTTGGGGGCCAGCCTCTGGCTGTCACCCCCACCCTGGCACTCCTAATGCCATCCAGACCATGGGCACACCCAGCGTCTGGAGCTGTTGTGTGGGAGAGTGGTGGGAGACGAGCCCCCGCGCCTGGTGGGAGGAAGAGGGGGGGTTCCTGCTGGGAAAAACCCATCGGGGGGGGATCAGTCCCACCCGGCCATACCTGCGCGGGCCCCTCGGCCGGAGGGGCGAGTGGGGGGGAGGAGCTGCCCCTGTCCGGCTCCTCCAGCGCCAGGATGTCGATGGGAGCCTCGGCCATGTCCCGCAGGGACGGATCGAGGGTCACGGAAGGGTCAAAGAGCAGAGGGGATGGGGGGCACTGCATCCCATCACCCACCACGTCCAGGTCCTGGCAGGGGAAACAGCGGAGTGGCTCATCAGGAAGGGGCTGAGGAGACTCCAATGCTCTGAAGCAGCAGGAAAGGGAGGAGAAAGGCTGGGAGGAGGAGGAGGAGTGGGCACCATGCCAAGGGGGCCCCCAGCCAGCAACACACCCCAGGAACCCCCTCCTCTTCTTGGAATGCCATGATCACAGCTGGCATTGCTGAGGATGAGGTGTGGGACACACTACCTGCAGCCCAGCATGATGTGCTGTTCCCAAAGTGTCCCTCCTGCACCTGGAACGGCTTTGACAGGCTCCAATCACACCCTTCTGGGGACCCCCAGAGCAATCCCTGCTCTCCAGGATGTCACACACATTCCAGAGGACCCCCAGAGCAATCCCTGCTCTCCAGGATGTCACGCACATTCCAGAGACACCTGGAACATCCCCACCCTCTCCTAGGATGTCACACCTCCTCTGTTTGCCCTGACAGCACAGATGGGGATGGACAAGCTCTGAGCACTCCTCCATCTGCCCTCACTGACAAGAGGAGAGGCTGGGATTTGGGAGAGGCTGGGATTCAGGAAAGGCTGGGATTTGTTTTGGCTCTGAAGGGGGTTTGACACGAGGGTGAGATTCTCGTGACTCACGAGTGGCACTTCCCCAACCTGGCATGATGTGAGACACAACACAGATGCCCCCGGCAGCTTCCATGAATCTGCAGAGCTCCAGAGGGAGCTCGGAACCCTCTCAAATGACAGGATCAGGGAAAACAGTCGTTTTTCCTTTCTAACCCAAAAAATCCCTCCTGTTTGCACAGAAAGGGGCTGGGATCTGATCTGAGCCCCTCCCCATCCTGACCCTGCTTGCTCTCCTGGCTCCTGCTGCTGGAATCTCTCCTCCGTCACCAAACTCCAAAGCACAGCCAAGCTTTGCCTCCAACAGCGGAGCTCAGCAGCCACAGCAGCACCCAGACACTGAGGGCACACCTCGCTCACAGGAGCAGCTCCCGTGGATCCTCTGCTGCTTTGGTTTTGCCTCAATGCATTCCTGAGGCTTTGAACTGTGCTGGTTTCAATGCACGATGCCACAATAATCTGGGGATTAAAATCTTCACGCTTTCCTCATGCCAGACAAAATGGGGGTGTGGAGGGGAAATCCTCTTTTTAAGAGGCCCCTGCTCTTAAAGAGCACACTCATTCCAAAGGAGCAGCCACCAACCCTGGAATAGCTCCTAAACCTTCCACATTCCTGCATCTTCACAGAATCCCAGGAGGCTTTGGATTGGGAAGGAATGCAAAGATCATCCAGTTCCACCCCTGCCATGGGCAGAGACACTTTCCACTATCCCAGGTGGCTCC
>QUSF01000261.1:95796-122647 GCA_003676055.1 Chloebia gouldiae
CACCCCTGCCATGGGCAGAGACACTTTCCACTATCCCAGGTGGCTCCTAGCCCTGTCCAACCTGGCCTTGGACACTTCCAGGGATCCAGGGGCAGCCCCAGCTCCTCTGAGAAATCCATTCTAGGGCCTCCCCAGCCTGACAGGGAGAAATTTGTTCCAAATATCCCACCTAACCCTGCCCTCTGGCAGTGGGAAGCCACTTCCCCTCGTCCTGGCACTCCACCCCTTGTAAATAGTCTCTCCATCACTCCTTCAGGCACTTTAAGGTCACAATTAGTTCACCTCTGAGCTTCTCTTCTCCAGAACAATCACGATTCTCTCAGCCCTTCCTTCTATGAGAGCTGCTCCATCTCTATGCTCATCTCAGTGCCTCTCTGGACTCACTCCAAATGCTCCATGTTTTTCCTGAGCTGGGGGCAGGGAAAACAGCTCTGGATGCAGGGTTTCACCTGAGCAGGGCAGAAGTGCAGGGAACAAGCCCTGGCACCTGGAATCTCTCACAGGGAGCTGGCTGGAAGTCCAGCCTGGGAATGCTGAGAACCCACCCACCACTGAGGGAATGTCATCTCTGGCATGAGCAGCAGGGAGTAAAAAGAGCTTTCAGTTAAAGCCAGTGAGGTGGGTGAGTTTTTGAGCTCTTCTGCTTCCAAATGTTCTCACTGGACTCTGCCTTCCCCACATTTTACAGCACAGGGATGAGGGTGGAGACAACAACTGTCCACATCCCAGTAAATCCTGGAAGCAACACTCCTGTGAGGAATCTGTGCTCTGTCATCCATAACTGTTCCAGCCCTTCCATCCCCACCACTCGAGCATTTTAAAGGTCTAAGGGAAGCAGCAGCACAACCAGGCCAAAGCTCCAGAGGGATCAGGGTGGCTGCTCTAGGGATTATCCACTGGCACGGGACGTGCGGGGATGAGGGAGGGACTGCCCACACAGATCCAGCGCAGGGCTTGGAGCACTGCAGCCACCTTCTGCTGGGCCAGGGCACAGCCCACAGTCCCCAAACAACTCCATGGAGTCTTTCTCCAGCTTAAAAACATTTTGGGAAAAGGGAGATGCTCCACAGAGGTTAACCAAATACATCATCTGGAAGAGAAGAATCACGGAATATGCTGAAAGGGACCCACAAGGATCACCAAGTCCAACTCCTGGCCTTAAACAGGACATCCCAAAAACTCCACCATGCTCCTGGGTGCATTATCCAAACACTCCTTGGGCTCTGGCAGGGCTGTGAATGTGACCACTGCGCTGAGGAGCTGCCTAAGTGCTCAACTGGGGAAGAACCTTTTCCCAAAATCCAGTATAAATCTCCCCTGACACAGCTCCAGCCATTCTTTCAAAAGGGAAGACAAAGAGAAAAACCTCCCCCTGCCTATTTTAATCCCCCCCCCCCGCCTGTTTTACTTCCATAGAGTTTGGAACTGGAAAACCAGGAGGAAGAGCCACTCACCCATCCTTCTTCTCGGGTTTGGGAGCAGCATTGGGACAACGCTTCCCGTTCTTTGTGGACACGTAGCTGCACTGTTTGAAGGGAGCATTCCTGTCCTCAAGGATGTGCTTGATGCAGAATTCCTGCCCTTCCAGGCGGGGCTGGGAGCAGGGCCGCGGGGCGAAGGCGCAGGCCAGCGGCTCCTGCGGCCGTGGCACCGGGGTCAGGCGGCCTCGGCTCGTCGGCAACACGTGAATCCGGATCCTGTTCATGCTGACGCTGCAGGAGGGATGCAGAGCAAGGAAAAGCAGTGGAATAAAACGCTGATAAAATGAAAAGTAGAAGCGGGAAAGAATTTGAATCAAATTCTAACCCTTTTAGCAGAAGATGAGGCTGCTCCTATGGAGGTAATTCCCAATAATGCTCGAGGGAACTTTCCGCCCTGCAGAAATCTGCGGGGGATCGCTTCTCTCAGTGCACCCCCTGTGAAAAATAATGCATCTCCTCGGTGCTCCCAGTGCCTCTCGCTGCCTCTATCCTGATGTATTCCATTGACTCGCCCAGCTACCAGTGTCCAGGCACGCCTCCACACCGGTGCATCCCCGCTGCCCGTCCAGCCGCAACCACGAACTATCCCCGGCTTTTCTGCTGCTCATCCTGGTCCGTTCCCGCCTCTACACCAGGGTCTTCCTGTGTGTATCCGGGTCTGTCCCGGGGTTTATCCCGGGACACATCCTGATCTATCCCCATCTCTCTCTCGGTATATCCCGTCCATCCCAGCCTCTCTCCCGAGGCCATCCCGGTCCATCCCAGCCTCTCTCCCGGTGCCCATCCTGATCTATCCCGGTATATCCTGGTCCATCCCAGCCTCTCTCCCGGTGCCCATCCCGGTCCATCTCAGCCTCTCTCTCGGTATATCCCAGTCCATCTCAGCCTCTCTCCCACTGCCCGTCCCGGTCCATCCCAGCCTGTCTCCCGGTGCCCCTCCCGGTCTATCTCAGCCTCTCTCTCTCGGTATATCCCGGTCCATCCCACCCTGTCTCCCGGTGCCCCTCCCGGTCTATCTCAGCCTCCCTCCCGCGGCCCGTCCCGGCGCTCTCCCGCCCGCGCACGTGCTCCGCCGCCGCGCTCCCGCGCATGCGCACTCCTGCCGCCCAGGAGCCGCCATTTTGTCCGCGGGCGGCGGGCGTGAGGGGCATCCCTGAGAGGCGGCCAGGCAGCGCTACCGGAGCGGTGAGCGAGAGGAGACACGCCCCCGAGACGGTGCAGGTCGGAGGAACCCCGGAGAAGAACTCGGGGGCCGGGCTGAGGGGCACACCGGGCCCCATTGTGAGCAGAAGGCGCCGCCGCCATCTTACCTCTCTGCCGCCGCGGCCTCCGCGCTGCAGCGCCGTGCGCCCGCCCCAGGTCCTCACTGGCCCGCCCGCCCGCCCGCCAATCAACGGCAAGCACGGCGGAGCTCTATGCGTGATTGGCTGACCAGGCAGTCACTCACGGAGGGAACGACCACGCCCCCCAGGGTCACGTGGGGGCAGCGCGGCGGGAACACGACACGTGGGCGCGGCGGGACCGGGGGGGAATCCCGGGCCAGGACACCGGGGAGGGTTCCCGGGAAAGGACAGCGGGGCGTGGTATCACGGGACAGGATACCGGGGAGGGTCCCGGGACAGGACACCGGGTGGGAGGTGATAGGGCAGGGGTCCTGGGGATTCGCCGGCCCCAACCCCGGGGTGGGGGGGGATGGCAGGGGCCCATCCGGGACCGGGTCAGGAGATGCTCGCGGTAGACCTGGCTTGGTCCCAGAGCACCACCACGGCCCCCACCGTCATCACTTGGTCCCCTCCCAGTTTCCCGAGCCAGCCATGAACCGACACTGCTCCCCACCGGGAAGGGCAGAGCCTCGGCATCCCGGGAGGAGCCCCTCCAAGAGCAGCTCCAAAAAGCGGAAGGGAAGCAAGGGACGGGCTTTGCCCAGAGCCTGGAATCTAAGAATTGGTCCCAAAACTGGACCAAATCGGTCCCCAAATGCTCGGAGAGGGTTTGGCAGCAGCAGTTCCTCCTAGAAACAAGCTCGATGTGGAACAAGAGTTTCCCAAAACCATCCGAAGACCACCCATTTATTGAAGGTCAGAAAAGTCAAGTCTAAAAAAGAAAGGAAATAGGGCTTTCCCAAATATTCAACCCAAACCCTGGCAGGTCCCCTGGCCCTGGGCTGAGGATCCAGGAGAAGCTGCTTCCAGCTCAGCTGGGAACAGCCACGTGCCAGTGTGATTCCCTGAAGAGCTGCCCCGGGCACGGTGCCTACAGGACCAGCCTGGCACTTTTCCATCCCAGATCCCACTGGGAATGTGCCCCCCTGTCCCCAGGGTTCTGGTGGAAATTCAGGGATCTACAGGAAGGGAGCAAGGGATGGAGAGAGGATCCCAAACCAGAACAGGTGAAGGAGTAAGGAAACATGACCCATGGGAGGGAAAACAGCTCCCATCACCTTGGGATTCCCTCAGCCCTGCCACAACCCTCCATCCCCCAAAACCTCAACACCAACGCCTCAAAGGGAACGTCCCCAAAAGTCCCCCTGGGCTCTGCCACAGCCCCTCAGAATTAAAAGGAACCAAACCACTATGATATAAGTTAATGCTTAAATTATTTGTAAAACATCTTAAATTTTTTGTGAACATATTTTAAATATCCCCCATGTTCCCCAGAGGGGGGGTCAAAGCCCAACACTAGCTGGGAGCCTATGGGGGAAAGGGAGGAATAGAGAAAGGGTTCCTTATCCTTTCACAGCTTTAACAACTAAATATCAATAATAAAAGTTATATTATAATAAAATAAGTTCTTCGTGAGGCAGTGGAGATCAAAAAGCCCTTAGAAAAGCCCCACAGGTTTGGGCTCGGGCTCTGGACTCAGTAGTAAAAAGGGGGCTATTTGGGGAGGGGAGGCAGCGGAGGGGGCGGTTCCGAGGGCAGGGGGGGCGGTCGGGGCTTGTCCGTGTTGGTGGCAGCTCTGGAGCTGCTGGAAGCCCGGGGGTTCAGGAGCTCGTACGAGTGAAATTCGAAGGCGGGGGGCTGGGTGGGCTGCATGCCCTGCGCGCTCAGCAGCGAGTGCAGCATGTTCACCGTGTCCTGATAGTCACTGGCCTGGCTGACGTTGTGCCCGTTGGCCCCTGACGGCCCCTTGTCCGATTTGTAGGCGCCCCGGGCTTTGCTGGGCTGGGATAAATCCGAGCTGTGCCCAGGGATATGGGCAGCCCCAGGAAGGTGGGCGTATGGGAACGGCACTCCAGGGCCTTTGGAGACTTTGCCCACCTTGGGCTGGTGCTCGTGGGGCATGGCTGGGGGCTCCTCGGGCAGGGGTCTCTTGCGGGTGGGGGCGAGAGGCCCGTAGCCCTTGTGGGGGGTGGTGGCGGCACTGGGTTGGGCGCTGTGTTTGGAGTCCCCTGGGCGCTTGGCCGCGGTGCTGGGGCCGGCGCCGAGCTGGGCGTGCAAGTGTTTGTGCGAGTGGTGGTTGTGGTGGTGGTGGTGGTGGTTGGATGAGTGGCCCTTGTGCTTCTCTTTGTGCTCCCGGCTCTTCCCGCCGCTCTCATCCGCGGAGCCGTGCCTGTCTCCGGGACCCGGCACCTTAATCCGCATCTTGATCTCCTCCTGCTTGGAGGGGATTGGCCTCTCCCCGCCTCCCCCCACTGCCGGGATCCTCATCTTGAGAGCTTTGTCACCCTTGTCGGCGCCGGGCGGGCGCTCGGGGTTCTCCGGCCCTGCGATGGGGATTTTCAGGACGATTGGGGAGGGGTTGCTGTCCTGCTGCCCTTCCCTCTCCCGCTGCTGCTGCACCAGGAGGTTCTGCGCGGCATAGGCGTACTGGGAACGCACATTTGCTTCCATGTTTTCCAGCTGCCGCTTCTGTGCTGCCAGCTCCTCGGCGTGCTTGGCCCGGTATTCCTTGAGGGACACCTTGGCTGAGGGTGCGTTCTTGGTGCTCTGCTTGGGGTAGGCAGCACCGTCCTGCTGCGGGTGCTCAGCAGCCGACGTGGCCTCGCTAGTCCTGTGGATGTCCAGCTTGGCCGGGGGGTGCCAGTGATCCGCCTGGGACGGATCCGCAGCGCTCGGCTCCCCGGGGGAATCGGCCGCGGCCGGGAGTGCTGGCCCCGCTCCGGCGGTGGAGGATGTAGACATGCTCATGAGCCCAGCAATGTTCATGTCCGAGCTGTTGTTCCTGGAGATCATGTTGAGGATTGTCTGCTCTGACAGGCTCTCGTCATCGCCATGGTCGTCGGTTTTGGATTTCCTGGCTGCTTGAGAGGCCTAGAATTAAACAAATCAGTGAGTGTTTACTTGGGGTGTCGCTGGTGTAATCCAAGCAGCTCACCAGGACACTGCAAGGTCTTTTTTACAGACAGATCCACTTTGCTCCCATCCCTCTTTGTGAGAAAATTCCCAACCCCTGGAAAAAGGGCTGCTAATGCAGCTGGAAAACCAAAGTTCTGCACAAGTTAATTCACAACAGATGAACTCAAGCACCACACACAGTATCTCAATTCCACAAACTCCCTCCCTTGCTGCCCTGCATTGCGATTCCCAAAGGAATCACAGCCTGTGTCCAAGGTTCTTACCCGCCAGTTCCGGATCCGTTTCAGTCGGCTGGGAGTTTTCTCTAGGATTTGCAGGAATTCATGAGTCAGTTCTGCAGAGGAGACACAAACCCAAGCGGGAGGGTCAGAGCAGCCCCAGTCCATCAGGACAACCCCCTCATCTGACAGATGGAGCTACTGGTGGGATGGAGCTGCGCCAGGACAGGAATTCTGACAACTGGAATCACTGACCCATTCAAACTCATTTCTCTGTGGTGCTACAGAAGCTGCTGCTGCCCTGGAAAAGCTCAGCAAGCCCTGAACTCCTGGAGCCCATGAGGTGGTGTCGGAACATCAGACCCAGGACCAGCGATGCCAAAATCATTTATGAGCCTTTTGCAGGGAAGAAACCTCGCTCCCAAACTTACCATCTAAGAGCTCCAGAGTTACAGTGCCATCAACGTATTCCCACCAGTGCTTGCCGTCCGTGGAGACTGGGATCTCCCAGTTGGACCACTTACAGGCCAGGTGGATACAGACGCAGGCCACAACGGGCGGGGTGTACTGCAGGCTGAAGGTGGTCAGGTGCAGGCTGACGTCACCGGGAGAGAAAACAAAAAGCCATCAACTCCCACGCCTGAGCTGCAGATCCACGCGGGACATGGGGGGACTGTGGCCCTCTGGACCTCCCCAGAAAGACCCTCAGGCACAGCCAGCTCCATCCTGCTCCAGCCCAGCGGGGCTTCGCGACTGCTTCGCTTGTTCGAGCCTGCTTTGCTACAGGGAATTCGGGTTCTCCTCCTCCACCAGTTTTTGTTCACAGTTTTTATAGAGGTAATTTGGGAGCTTCTCTGAGAGGGAAAGCCATGGGGGACCTGCTAGCCCCACCTGTGCTCTGGAGAGAAACTCATCCTCGTTTCGCTACAGGAAATTTGGGATCTCCTCCAAAGGAAGTAAACCAGTGCTGAGGTCACCTGGCAGCCTCTGCTCTGGAGAGAAACTCATCCTCGTTTTACTACAGGAAATTTAGGATCTCCTCTACCACTCCTCCCTGTTTATTCCTGTTTTGATACAGGAAATTCGGGATTCCCCTCCAAGGGGGAAAAGTCACTGGGGACCAGCCCCACCTCTGTTCATGAAGAGAAATTTGTCCATTTTTCTGCTCATCCCTGTTTTGCTAAAAGAAAGTTGGGATTTCCTCAATCTCTGTTCATTCTTTGTTTGCTACAGAAAAATTTGGGATCTCTTCCACCAGTTTCCTTGTTCATCCCTATTTTGCTACAGAAAATCTGCGATCTCCAAGGACAAAAGTCAGTCCTGGGGTCTGCTCTGGCACCTGCCAGCCCCACCTGTGCTCTGGGGAGAAACTTCCAAGCACAACTCCCAGATGGCATCCAAGGAGCAAACATGCCCTGTTCAGCTTTAGGAAGGGTCTGGTCTTCCCCGAAAGATTTTTAGGAGTACACTTTATGCTCAAGAGAACCTGAGCCAGGTGACCTAGAAAATATTTTCATGAATAAATTGATTTTCCACGTAGCCATGAGTGCTGGGAGGTGTGGGTAGCACCAGGAGAACTGAGGGACTACGAGGATCCTGCAGGAACACCAGAGCTTAAAGAAACACTGAAGCAAGTCTTGAGTGTGGGATTTGCCCACTCCTGAATGGGCCCTTGGGGAATTCTGCCACCAAGCCCCCTCATGGCACCATCTCCTCACCACCTTTTTCATCAGTGAAAAGTGGACAGGCTGAAGTTTGGCATCTACAACCAAAAATCCTCAAGTTTCGCAGATACTGGGTTTATCCAGAGAAGTCAAACCCAGGAAATTCACAACCTTGGGAGAGCAAACTCAAGGACAACAAAGAGCCTCAACTCTGCCCCGTAACAATGCCAGAAAGAAACCAAAGGGAACAGAAGGATAAATCCAGTTCATCCCAGAACTGGCTCTCTCAGGCAAAACCAAGGCTCTTCTTCACACTTTCTGCCTGGATTTCCCTCAATTACAGCCTTAACTCCTAATCCCATTGCTTTGAAATTCTGGCTGCAGGGATAAAACAGGTTTCAGGGCTGTGTTTACCCAAACATCAGCACCAGCACAGTCCCGAGGCTGGAAATCCACAGGGTGCCCTTTGGAGCCTGAAACACCTTCAACAAACAGTGAAGGTGAGCAGGGAACACCTCCCAGGTGGAAAAAGGAAACCACGTGCCCAGACATTCCCAGACAGAGCTTGGAGGCATCTCCAGCCCTGCAGCTTCACCTGTGTTGGCACCTAAAGCACTTTTCCCTCAGTAATTTCCCAACACCTCAGTGTTTTCCATGTCTACGCTTTTGTCTGTTACAAACGTGAACTCCATGATTTGTCTGAAACTAATAATCCAGGAAATTAAATTTAGAAATTATCCCAAACAAAAGTGCTGGCATCAGGCTGGCAGTGAAAATTTAGGGACAAAACAAATCAAGAGAAAGGACCTGGGGCTGATTTTCATTTCCACAGAAAATTTAGGGACAAAACAACCCAAATGAAGAACTTTATACTGATTTTTCTTTTCTGGGAAAGCTTAGGGGTAAAACAACCCATACAAAAAACTTGGGGTTGATTTTTCTTCATTTATGCCCCAAATCAGCCTTTTTTTAGGGTACAAACCATATTTGTGGAAAATTTCCACAGCACTTTGTTGAAAACTCTCCAACACCCAGGAAGAAGCAAGAAAAAATTTATATACTCATTTCACCTCCACCTTTTTGATTTGTTTGGGGGTTTTTTTGCGAACTTTCACAACTAAATTCTCATCAAATAAGCAGTGAAGCTCCTGAGTATCCCATCTGCCTTATTTTCCAGCTTGTTTTACACAGCATCTGGCAGGAAAAATGGCTGGAACCCTTTCCTAAGGCTCTTCCTGTGGGATTCCCTGCTGTTCCCAGGCTGAGGGGTACAGGCAACAGATAAATTATCAACCAATTATAAAATTATAAAATAATAACCTGTTTGTAGCCATGAAATAGGAAGTTTGTGCCAAGTCCTTGCTGGCTGTAAAATAAAAAAAAGGAAAAATCAGGGTGTTATTTGCATATTTTCATGTTATTTTAATGCAAGAACCATGGGCCACCCACAGATTGACCAGCAGGCCACAGCCAAAAGGATTTTGGGAACTGCTGTTCACTGAGAGTTTTGTGTGGTTCAGAAGAGCCTGAATCATCTAAAACTGCCTCTATTTTGAGAATCAGAGGGATGGATCAGCTCTCTGGGGAGGAAAAGCTGGGAGAATTGGGGTTGTTCAGCCCGGAGAAGGCTCTGGGCCCCAAGAGAGCTGAAGTGGGACTCTGGATGAGACCTGAAGTGGCAGGACAAGGGGGAATGTTTTTTCACTTGGAAAAGGTGAGAATAAGATGGAACATTGGGAAGAAATCCCTCCCTGTGAGAGCTGGGAGGCCCTGATTGTCCAGAGAAGCTGTGACTACCCCATCCCTTGAAGTGTCCAAGTGGAAGTTGTCCTTGCCCTCCCAACCCAACCCATTCCAGGGTTCTGGGAAACTCTGGAGCAATCCCAGCTGGACACACCCCCATATTTTCCTCCCAATTCCCTCTCACCTCGGACAAGCTGGGTGCACTTCACCACATGGGTGTGAGGATGGTCAATAGTGATCTCAAACCCTGAAAGGACACAGACAATGGACCATCAGAACAGCAGCACAGCCCTGGATCTGTGTTTCCTGCACCCCTTCCCTCCTACAGCCCTGCTTGGAGCCAGGCAGGAATAGAGGAGCCCGTTTTTCCTGTATCCAGAAGCCTCAAGTTCTCCAGCTACAAACCCAGAAGGTCTCTGCTGCTGCCAGACCTCCCAGCTTCTGAAAGGCCTCACTGGAAACAAAACAACTATTAAAGATTTTAAAAATAGCAGGACAAAGCCTCTTGAAGCAGCTGGGAGGAAGGCGAAGACAATGGCATCTGCTCCAAGGAATTTCTCTCACCCAAAAAGCTGAGAGGAAGCAGATTGTTTTCCCTTTAAATGGGCCTAAAGCATTGGCACAAATGAGTTTAATCCTCGCTCTCACTTCCTCCTCAGTTTAGGATTTGTTTGAAAAGGGAAAAAGGAATTCCAATTGGTCCATGTGCACAGCAGATCTGCAGAATGTTCTGGGAGAACTGGGGTGTTTAAAAAGGCCTCTGGAGAACTGAGAGGTTGCAGAACTGGGCTTGGTTTAGCCACAGGCTTGTGGCCCACAGCACCTCTGCCCCTACTGAAGGAGGGACACGGGGTGTCTGCTCTGAATCCAGTCAGGAATAACAAATCCTGCTTTTTTGGAGGGAATATCTGCCTACAAAGAGCCTCTGAAATAGAACATTCGTTAGTGAACACAACTTTTAACAGTACATTTGATAAAGGAACACCAGCTCCACCAGCCACAGCCCTTCGTGGAGACTCTTACTTCCAAGAACACCCAGAAAATGTTCCTGGTTTGTTGAGTTATGGGGACTTTCCCCCATTGAATTATTTGATCAAAATATTCAATTCTAACACATTTTTAAGACACCTCTCAGTACAAACTGCTTCCTGCAACAGAATTGGAGCATTATGACCTGGAACTGGATGGTCTTTAAGGTCCCTTCAAACCCAAACCATTCCATGATTCTGTGATTGAGCTGGAAAGCACTACCCAGGACAAGGGCCAGTGTCCAAAGCAGAATTAATCCTGTTTTTTTTTTTAGGGGAAAAAAAAAACCAAAAGTGACAAACCACACTTAAATCTCTCAGCACTGAGCCTGGCACAAGTTACACCTGAAAAACTGATGTTAAAACAGGAGTTGAGCTGAAAAACAGGGTTTGTTGTGCGGACCCTGTGGAAGGGGTGAGGCTCTCCAGCCTGTGGAATTCTCCTGGCTCTGGGATTGGTGTGGCAGTCCGGCCGCTTCGAGGAACTTACCCAGGGTCTGTAGGATTATGCTCTCTAGAATGACCAGGTCTTGGGCTTGTTGCAGGTAAGCCTGGGGTTGAGAGGACAGGCAGGTTACTTACGGAGAGGCACTCGGATCAAGCCTGCACATTCCTAACACCCTTCTCTCCAGGGCAAAAATGGGAATCTCCCTGCACGGGAGGGCTGGCACAGATTCCCTGGATGTGTTCGAGGCCAGGCTGGATGGAGCTCAGAGCAAGCTGGGCTAGTGGAAAATGACCATGCCCATGGCAGGTGGGTGGAATGGGATGGGATTTAAGGCCCTTCCAACCCAAACCATCTGGAGATTCTAAGACAGAGGGATCAGAGTGTTTGGGGGGGCCCTGGGTGCTGGTCCCCCACACTCCTGGGGTGGCACACACGCAGTGCAGGAATCACCTGCTTTTCCTGCTAGTTTTTTAATTTCCTGTAAGTTTCTCTGGAAAAAGCTGCCCTTTCCAGCAGGACTCTCTGCTCAGCTCCAGGTAAAAGGGGCTGTCTGGAGAGATGAGGGATCAGCCACATTTTTAACCCACTGAGACAGGTGCTGGGACAAACTGCTCCCACAGTGGAGCTCCTCTGCTCCACACCCTCCTCGGCAGCGCTCCGGGGACATTGGCACACAGCACACCCCCATCCAGGTGTGCAACAGAGGAGAAAAGGCTTTGCACACAAGGGGGAAGCCCAAATCTCTCTGTTGCAGGAGAGGTTGGATGGAGAAGCTGCCCCTGAGCACCCCGGGAGGGTGGAGGAGCGGCCGGAGCCGCGCGATTCCAGGTGCCATTCCCGCTCCTCGGGCCGCCAGCGCTCACAGCACAGCCCGAGGCTCCCTCCCCACATTTACCTCACTCTTGGTGTCCAGCAGAGGCTCCTGGGGGTGCAGACAGGCATGTGCCACCTTGATGACGTGCTCCAGCTTCCGGGGCTGCTCCTCCACCTTGGCTGCCAGGAAAAGCGCTGCTGGCACCACCGACTGTGGAGGAAAATGCTGTTTGCTTTAAAAGCCACTAAATTCAAGATCAAAACAAATAAACCAGGTGGATTCTCAATCTTCCTTCAGGGAATGAAGCCTGTTCAAGTCTGGCCACCACCAGGAGAGACAAAAGGGTCCCTCCCCCTTCCTAAACCTCCTCCCAAGATGGATCCCCCTCCCAGGCAGAAGCAGGAGTGGATTTGGGGGTTCCCAGCACCCCCCACCCCCCAGATCCCAGCACTTACATTCCTGTGGAACTGGGTGAAGGACTGCACCATGTAGAAGCGGTGCATGTAGACGATGGCTGTGTTAATGGTGAGTTGGGAGCTGGGAATGGGGTTAAGGAAAGGCACAGAGACCCCCAGACAGGCCCAGGGGAGCCACTGGGACAGACCCCACACGCCAACAGCACCAGGACAGGGCAGGCCCTCCCTGCACCCCAGCACAGCTCTCCTCAATCCCAAAATGGGCTCAGTGCTCTCCACAACCAAGCTGAGCCTTCCCAACATGCCAGAAGAGCTCTCCCTGCTCCCAAAACGGGCTCTCCTCAATCCCAAACATGCTTTGCTCTCCCTGCTCCCCAGACGGTCCTTCCTGATAACCTGGCACAGCTCTCATTGCTCCCAAAATCCTTTTGGGGATCTCCTTGGTCCTAAAACAGGCTCGGCTTTCCTGGGCACTCGTGGGCCGAGCCTTCACAACACCCCAGTACAGCTTTTCCCACTCCCTCTTTTCGGGATTTCCTCAATCCCAAAACGGGCTCGGCTCTCCCCACTCCTAGGCTGGCCCTTCCCGACTCACCAGCACAGCTTTCCCTGCCCGTGAAACGGGATTTCCGCCAACTCGAAACGGGCTCGGCTCTCCCTGCTCCCGCTCTGGCCGCGTCTTCCCTTCCCCGCATGCGGCCACTGCCTTCCCCACTCCCGAATCTCCTCGATCCCAACGCGGGCACGGGCCTGCCGCTCCCTTCCAGGCACCCCGGCACAGCCATGCCTGCCCAAGCCTCTCCAACACGCCAGCACAGTTTGCCCTGCGCCCGAAACGCCATTTCCCGAGCCAAAAACGAGAAAAGCGGATTTTCCCCGCCCCGAGAGCCGGGCCGGGCCTTCCCGATACCCCAGCAGCGACCTCCCCGAGCCGGAGCCGCGCTCTTCTCGATCCTCACAAGACTCGGCTCTCCCCGCACTCCCTCTCGGCTCTCCCCGCACTCCCTCCCGGCTCCCCCTCACTCCCTCCCGGCTCTCCCCACTCCCGGCTCTCCCCGCCCCGCCCCGCTCCCACCCGCGGCCTAGCGCGGCCTAGCGCGGGCCGGATACACGTTGAGGCGCTGCCCCATGTCTTGCAGCAGGTTGGCTGCCTGCTGCCGGTACGAAAGCTCCTTGTCGGGGTCGAGGCCGGCGCGGCGGGATGGGCTCCGCTCCAGCTGCTCGCGGCTGAAGTACCAGCGCCGCCCGGGCCCGGCGCCGCCGCCGCCGCCCGCCGAGGCCTCCATGGCGGCTCTGCGCCCGCGCGGGGGACGCGGCGTGCGCACGCAGCGCGGCGGCGCGGTGACGTCAGGCGGCGGGTGGGCGGGCGCGGGGGGAGCCGTTGGCGGCGCGAGCGTTCCAGAGCAGGGAGGGACGTTGGAGGGGGCGGGGACTGAGGGAGAGGCCCCGCCCCTCCCGGACTGACCCCGCCCCTCGCGGGCCGGCCCCGCCCCGCCGCGCTTCCCCTCACGCCGTGAGCGGCTCCGGTTTTCCAGGGGGTCCCGCAACGCCCCCGCACCTCGGGGCGGCCCCTGTGGCAGCTCCTCGGTTCTCCCTTCTACGCACTGACACCCGAGGATCCCCGGGATGCCGGTGTGGCACTCCACCCTCCTCACCGGGACCTCAGTGGACCCCTCCGGTATGTTCCCTGCCCCCCACCATCCCGGGACCCCGGAGCGCCGGGGTCCCCCCACCCCTCTAAGATCCGGTTTTCACGGGGTCCCGCAGCCTCCCGCACCCCAAGGCGTTGCCTGTACCCCCAAACAACTTTTCACCCCCTTTCCCTTACCGGGGCTCCCCCTCCCACCGAGACTCCGCTGTGTCGCCCTTCGGGACCCCTCCTCACCGGATCCCGGTGTTTTCCCCTCCTAGGATCCTGGGCCCCTCCCAACCGGCAGCCCTGTGTGCCCCTCTGCCCCACAGGCCAGGCCACAGCTCGTATCCAAAGTGTTTTATATATAATTTATCTGTACACACGAAGGACAAAGTACCTCAGGTCTGCGCTGGGATGAGGGGGCCAGTGCCCCCCCCCCCCCCCACCCGGGCTGACCCCCCCCCCCCAAAGCTCCTTAAAAAAAAAAAAAAAAAGAAAAAAAGTCACTTCATTAGGTTTTTTTGCATTTAAAAGGGGGAGGGTCTTCCACCCCCCGCTCCCCGCCACAGTCCCCCAGAGGGAGCTGGGACCCCCGGGGGGTGAGGGGGCTGCGGAGATGCTGGGCCTGCGCCTCCCCACCCCCGCAGGCGGCACTTCAATTTGGCACATGGAGGGGGCTGGGGACCCCCCCACCCCCAAAACCCCCTGCAGTCCCTTTTCTGGGGGGGCCCCATCTCCCCTCTTTGGCACATGGGGGGTTTCTGCAAAGGGATGGGGGTTACCGTGACCCCCACCCACAAAAAACACCCCGGTGCAGGGCTGGGAAACACCCCCTAAAACACCCGCAGAGGGGGGCACGGGGTTACCTCCCCACACCCCCCAACCCCCTCCTTGTGTCCGTTTCTCCCTTTTTTTTTTAAATACGTGTATTTGGGGATTTTCCTTTTTTTTTTTGCCTGAGCTTGGCACAGGCTGGGGGTGTCCCCGGCGTGGGGGAGACACCGTGGGGATCCCCCTAACTGCCCCCAGGGCCCGCATTGAGGAAGTAGGTGGTCATCTCCCCCTTGCCCTTGACCTTGACCAGCCCCCGGCACTCCAACACGTAGCCCTTGGCAGCCAGCACCTGGTACAGGTCTGTTGTCACCTGGAGGGGGGACACGGGGGTAAGGGGGGGACCTGGGGGGTCTCTGGGCAGGTGTCCTGTGTCCCTCCCACCCCTGACTGACCTGGATGCGGTCGGGGACCCCAGTGCTGTCCATGCGGCTCGAGACGTTGACGGTGTTGCCCCAAATGTCGTACTGGGGCTTGCGAGCCCCGATGACCCCTGCGACCACTGGGCCCATGTTCAGGCCTGGGGGGACATGGTTGAGAGTCAGGGATGACCCCCACACTTGGGGAAGAGGGAAGGGGAAAAGGGGAAAAGAGGAGTGAGGAGGTGAGATTGGAAAAGGAGAGAGTGACAAGGAAAAGAGGAAAGTGGAGGGGGAAAAGGATAGGTGATGGGGAAAAGGAGGGTGGGAGGGGAAAAGGGGGAAAGAGAGGTGAAGGGGGGAAAAGAAGGGGTAGGGGGTGAGATTGGAAAAGGAGGAAGAGATTGGAAAATGAGAGAGAGATTGGAAAAGAAGGGGTGAGGGGAAAGGGCAGGTAAGAGGGGAAAAGGGGGTGAGGCAGGGAACGGGGTACAAGAGGGGAAAAAGGACAGGAGGGAAGAAAAGGGGGTGCAAAAGGAAAAGGGGTGTGAGAGAGGAAAATGGGGTATGAAAGGGAAAAAGAAGAGGTGATTGGGAAAGTAGGGGGGAGAGAGAAAAAGGGGTGCAAGAGCCACCAGCACAAAGCCATGAACAACAGCGTGGGATGGCTGGAGGTGCAGAGGGGTGTGCAAGGGCTCACCGATCTTCATCTGGAAGTTGTTGAAGGAGTGCTCGTTGATGTACTTCATCTGCTCCATGAGGTGCATGGCGTAGTCGGCCAGCGCCGCGATGTGGCTCCGGCCCTCGCGGTCGTAGGTGGCCGCGTTGAGCCCCGATGCCGCCATGTAGGTGCTGCCAATGGTCTTGATCTTCTCCAGCTGCCGGTACTTCTGCTCGCTGATGATCTGGGAGGACAGGCTGGGGTCACCCCCGCAGCACCTCGACAGGGCCATGGGTACCCCAATCCTGCACCCCATCCCGTGGCTCCGTGAACACTGTTCCATGGCTTTTCCAGCACCTCCTGCACCCTGCACTGTGGCTCCACAAATGCTGCTCCATAGCCTCTCCAGCACCCCATGACCACATCCCCTGCCTCCTCCATGGTGTTCCACAACCCCTCCAACACCCCCTGCACACCATATCCTGCACCCTGTCCCAAATATGGTGCTCTGCAGGCTCTCTATACCTCGTGCATCCCATCTTGCACCTCATTCATGGTGCTCCACAGCTTCTCCAGCATCCCATGCACTCCATCTCCTACCCCCTGTCCCCAAACCTGCTGTTGCACAGCCTCTCCAACACCCCATCTTCCTGCACCTCATCCTTGTGCACTCTATCCACACTGCTCCACAGCCTCTCCAGCACACCCTGCATCCATTCCTATGGCTCCATGAAAGCTGCTCCATGGTTTCTCCAAGGATGAAGTACATTCTATACCTCATCCCCACTGCTCCACTGCCTTTCCAGCACCCCGTGACTACATTCCCTGGAGCACAGCCTCATCTCTGCTGCTCCACAGCCTCTCCAGCACCCCATGAACCCCACCCACTGCACCCCATCCCTGTGCACTTCACCCCTATGCACCCCCTAGCCCCTTCTCTGCCCCAGCACCTCATCGAAGTCGGCGATGATCTCGTTGAGCAGCCGCAGACACTCCACACCCTCGTTGTTGGCCTCCAGCTCCACATAGAACTCGGAGAAGTTGCTGATGGAGGCGAACATGACGGCCACGCACTCGCAGGACTGGTAGTAGAGCTCATCATTGCGCCGCTCCCGTGCCAGAAAGTGCGCGGCCACGTCCTTGGGCAGGATGTTGTGCAGCAGCCGCCGGTTGTAGGCCTGGAGCTCCTCCATCTCCTCCTTCTCGCCCGTTGCCTGTGGGCACAGACCCAGCTGGGAGCTGCCACAGAACGCCACGGCTGCCCCAGCAGCAGGGTGTGGGGTGAGGGTTGGTCCCAGCCCCATGGTCACCCCACTCGTGGCGTGCAGGGAAAGGGTTGCTGCCAGCCCTGTGGCCACCTTCGAGTCAGGGTGTGGGGATGGGGTTGGTCCTGGCCCTGGATTGGTCCCTGTCCCATGACTGCCCCAGTTCTGGGGGGCAGGGAAGGGTCACTCTTGGTCTCAGGGTAGAAGGAAGGGGTTGGTTCCAGCCCCGCAGTCATCCTAATCCCAGGGAGCAGGGGAAGAGACAGTTCCCGTCCCATGGTCACCCCAATCCCAGGGAGTAGGATCAGTCCCGGTCCCACAACCACATCGGTTCTGGGGTGCTGAGGGGCGTCAGTCTTGTTGCAGAGTATGGGAAGGCGTCAGTACTGACCCCGTGGTCACCCCAGTCCTGAGGTGCAGGGAGGGGGTCGGTCCCAGTCTCAGGATGCAGGAAAAGGGTTGTTCCCAGCCCCCCACACCTTGGTCATACCTGGAGCTTCCAGAGGAAGTCGAGGCGGGCGGTGGACTCGACCTGCTGCGCATGCAGGTACAGGGCGAGCGCAAACACGGCCAGGACCACGGGGGTCACGTAGCGCAGGGCCACCTTCCCCTCTGCTGGGCTGCAGGACCCCCAGGACCCCTGAGGTGGGCTGAAGGACCTGTCCCGGCCCACCCAGAGATCCCAAACAGCACCCAGATCCCAAACATGCCCCCAGACCCCAAAGATCCACCTACTCCATGGACACCAAATCTGGACTCGGATCCCAAAATTCCCATTCACCCACCCAGGGGATCCCCAAATATGCAACCAACCCCAAAGATTCACCCACTCATCCAAGAGACCCAAAGCCTGCAGTCGGACCCCAAAGATCCACCCAGACCCCAAGAGGCACTCACCCCCTTCAGGGACCCCAAACCTGCATCCAGACCCCAAACATTCATCTTCTCATCCCAGGGACTTTAAATCTGCATGGCAGACCCCAAAGATCCACTCACCACCCAAAGGAGCCCCAAATTTGCACCCAGATCCCAAAGCTTGACTCACATCAGGGACCCTGAGGCTGTACCCACCCCCCAGTGCTGCAGCACAGACCCCCAAGGGACCCTCCTGCTTCTGCCCACCCTCGCACCCCCACATCCAGGTCCCCACTGGCTCCAGTTTCCCACTCACCACTCTCCCTGGGTGATGTTGAAGGGGGGCCTGTGGGGACAGGAGCCAGGGGTCAGTGGGGTGGGGACACGGCTCCGAGGTGGGGACTCCTGAGGGGACCGGGGGCACTCACAGGGCATTGGCCAGGACCAGCAGGTCAGCATTGTCAAAGAGGGCTGCGTGAGGCCCCTCCACCAGCAGCAAGAACGTGGCCTCGATGCCCACCATGAGCAGCAGCTTCCCGATGCTACTGATGTGCAGGAAGACGGAGCAGGCGAGCAGGCTCAGCACCACGCTGTGGCTGAAGTACTGGGGGGCACAAGGTGGGGTGCAGCGGCACCCCAGGAACACCAGGTGGCACCCCTGGGATCTTTGCAGCACCCTGGGAACCCCAGATGGCACCCCAGGAACCAGGACTGGCATTCCAGGAACCCCTGTTGCACCCTGGAAACCCCAGATGGCACCCCTGGAATGCTGGATGGCGCTCTGGGAACTCCTCTAGTGCCCTGGTAATACTGGCAGACAGCACTGAGAATACTGGCAAGCACTGCTGAAAACCCGTGGTGGCACCCCAGTAACCTCTGCAGCACACTGGGAGCCCCAGATGGCGCCCCAGGAACCCCAGTCCTCACCCCAGGATGGAACTCCTGGGCAACCCTGGACTCATGGGAACTGCAGCAGACTGGGAACCCCATATGGCACTCCTGGGAAGCCTGGAAACACCAGCTGGCACCACAGGACTCCTGAAGCACCCCAAGAACCCCTGATGGCACCCAGGAACCATGGATGGTACCCCAGGAACCCTGAATGGCACCCTGGGAATACCAGCTGGGACCCAGGAACTCTTGCAGCACCCCAGGGACTCCAGAAAGCATTCCAGGAACCCCTGCAGCACCTTGGGAAGACTGGATGGCACCCTTGGAAGCCCTGCAGCACCCCAGGAATTCCAGCACCTCCCCACGCCCACAGGGACCTTGCACCCCTGGGGACACTGTGCCAGCACCCAGCAACCTCAAGGGCTCTGTGCCAGCGCCCACTGAGGACCTTGGACCCAAGCGACCTCTTCCAGCACCCCGTGTGTGCGGGGACCCTGTGCTGTCACCCTGCACCCATGGAGACTCAGTGCCAGCACTCAGGGGGACACTAGGCCCTCTGGGACCCTGTGCCAGTATCCTTAGGGACACAGTGCCTGCAGGGACCCCATTCCAGCACCCTGTGTCCTCGGGGACCCTGTGCCAGCGTGTTTGGGGACACTGCACCCATGGGGACACAATGCCTACAGAGATCTGTGCCAGCATTCCCGGGGACACTACACCCATGGGGACCCTCTGCCAGCACCCAGGGAGGGCTTGGCACCAGCAGGGCCCCCTGTGGGAGCCCGATGCCATGCCCCGTGCCAGGCGGTGCCCGTGGCCGCTCACCTCGGGGAAGTCACAGGCCAGCCCGTCACCGTGGCAGGAGCCCGCGGGGGTGCCCAGGGAGAAGTTGAGGGCGCGGAGCTGGCAGGGCCCCACGGACCCGGGGGTGACGTTGAGCTCGCGGGCGGCGCAGTCCCGCAGGGCCACGCGGCTGCAGGAGAACTGGGGGGCCAGAGGGGTGAGCCGGTGCCCTGCAGCTCCCCGCAGCCCCCCAAAATCCCCAACCCCCCATGACCCTACCATGTTGACGAAGGCAGCGATGAAGACGAGGAGGATGGTGAAGATGGCGATGCCGGTGCTGCGGGCACGGGACTGGACGATGCCGCGGGAGAGCTGCTGCAGGGCGGCGGGGAAGAGCTGGGGGGGCACCAAGGAGCTTGTCAGGCATGGCTGAGCCCCCCAGAAACCCTCCCAGCCCTCAGGTACTCACAGTGACGCAGGAGTAGATGGCACAGATGAAGAGGATGGCAGCAAGGAGGATGAAGAGGCTGACGTAGACCCCGAGCATCAGTGAGGAGCTGAGGAGAGGTGGGAGGTGAGTGATGGGGTTGGGGGATCAGAGCTGGTATTTGGGGGTGCTGCAGCACTTACTGGGGGAACACCAGGATCTGGAGGCAGCAGATGAAGCAGAAGACGAGGAGGGTACAGGCCACGTAGCCACCAAAACGGTCATCGACCTTCTTGGAGTACTGAGGAGACGGGGAGGTGGGATGGTTGGATGGATAGAGGGGGGATCCCAGGAGCCTCAGGGGGATCCGAAGGGAAGAATGGAGGCAGGACTGAGGGGACACCAGTGAATGGGGTGGAGGGGAACAGGGAGACCCTGCGGGACAGGAGGGAGGGAAATGGGAGGACCCAAAGGGATGCAGATGAAGGGGCACTGGGGACATCCTAGAGGATGGGATGTAGAGGACAGGGGCAACCCCAAAGGGTGGGATAGAGGGGAATGGGGAACCCCAGGGGATGCAAGAAATGGGATGGAGGGAAAGGAGGGGACCCCAGAGTGTGGGGAAAAGTGGGACAGGAACACCCTGGGGCATGGGATGGGGGGGACTCCAGGGATGCAGGGAATAGGATGTAGGGAGGGGATCCCAGGGGATCGGAAGGGACAGGGGGGACCCCAGAAGATGGAATGGTGGGGGATGAGAGGACCCCAGGGGATGGGAGGGGACAGGGGGGACCCCAGGGGATGGAATGGAGAGGATGAGGTTGAGAAGGTGGAGGGACCATGAAACCAGCACAGAGAAGACCCCAAGGGATGCAGGAGAGATAAGAGGAGAAAGATGCAGATGGGGCCAGGGCAGAGGGGACTTCAAGAGACAGACAGAACGATGGGTCCAGAACAAAGGGAGCAGAGGGTCCCCCAACCTTCTTCTCCAGCTCAGGGGTCTGGAAGGTGAGCAGGAACTTCTTGACGTGGTCCTTGCGGAGCTGGTCGATGCTGCGGGCGTCAATGGCCCGGCTCAGGAACTCATCCACCTCGTCCTCAGGGTTGAGGGCCTCCTGGGCACCACGGCTGGGGAATGGGGGGTCAGGACCCTCCCAGGTTCCCAACTCTGCCCCCCCCCCCAGCAGCCCAGCATGGGAACACTTACTTGTCCTTGCTGGAGTCATCGATGCCCTGGGAAACACAAGGGAGAGGTGTCAGAGACACTGACACAGATGGGGGCAACCCTCATGAATGACAAGGACATGGGGCACCCCCCAGGGTCACCCAGGATGGGGGACGGGGTTCCAGGGGTAAACGGGGCAGGAGGGGTCCCCAAGGGTTTTTGGCAAGGACAAAAGGGTCCCAGGGGTCTGCAAAGGGAGGAGGGAGGGGTCTAGGGGGATTGTCTAAGATCAGTGAGGATGGGAGACCCCTGAGGGTGCACAAGACTGGTGAGAATGAGGAGGATCTCCAAGGTCTGCTGAGTACCAGGGCAACTCAGCAACTCCCTGAGGCCCACAGGCAGCAGAGGAAGCCATGAGGGCTGTGGGCAGGGCTGGGGAAACTACTGACAGCCACGGAAGGGCAGCGAGTGGCTGATAGCACTGTGGTGAGGGTCCCCCATGCCCGATTCCCTGCCCGGGGCTGCTCACCATCTGCCGGAAGGCCTTGGAGTCCTTGGTGCGGGAGAAAGAGCGCTCGGGCACCCAGCGTGGTACCAGCCCCTCAGTGGAGTTGGCGCGAGTGCGCTGCAGCTTTGCCAGGATGGCTTTCTCCTCCTTCTGCAGGGTGATGTGGCCATGAGGGGCTACCCCAGTTTTCCCATGTTCCCATGCCCCTGCTGCCCCTCAGACGACCCCCAACTCACGCGCTTCTGGCTGCAGCCGACGATGAGGAAGGTCTCGATGTTGTGCTCCTTGAGGTAGGCGTTGCGCTCGCCCCCGTGGCCCGGCTCCACCTCATAGTCCCCGTTCAGGTACTGCAGCGTTGCCCAGGTGATGTGGATGCGCCTGGGGATGGGGGGATGAAGATGCTGAGCCGTCCCTGCCCAGCACGCCCCACCACAGACCCCAGCCCAGCCCCCCCATCCTGGCTCACCCGGCTTTGCCGCCCGCTTCCATGTGGTTGGCAAGGGTGACATCGTTGGACCAGACATCGAACTGCCACTTGCGCAGCCCCAGGACGCCGCAGTGAACCCGCCCGCTGTGGATGCCCACACGCATGTTCACGTTCACCCCCGTCACCTCACGCACCAGCCTGTGGATGGGACAGGCGCCGTGTCACCCTCGGGCACTCCGTGTCCCCCCCAGGTGCCTTGAGGCATCCCCAAGCAGCCCCTGGCTTTTCAGGATTCCCAGATACCAGAGCACCCCACAGCAACACAAAGCACCACTGAACTCACAGGCACGGCACACCCAGGCACCCCATGGCACCCCCAAGTACCCGATGGCACCCCTAGGCACTGTGACCCAGACTGGTGAGTACTGGAATGTGTCAGCACGAGACCTGTCCCCCAAGCTGTGGTGGCTCCTGGGACTTGCCAAAATTGCAAGCCCCCCCCAAGTTGCAGTGGCACCAGGGACACACCAGTAGCTGACACAGCTCCTCAGGGTTGTGGTAACACTTGGGACATGCCAGCCCAGGAGATGGGCACGGCCCCCCACATTATGGTGACACTGGGGACACACCAGCACCAGGGTTGGGTGCAGCCCCCCAAATTGTGGTGGCACTGGGGACGGGCACAGCCCCCAGCTCTGCTCCACTCACGAGATGGCCTCGATCATGTCCACGCCCATCTCCACACAGCAGTGAGCGTGGTCCCCGCGCGCCTCCGGCAGCCCCGACACGCAGTAGTAGCAGTCCCCCAGGATCTTGATGCGCAGGCAGTGGTTCTCCTGGGGGGCACGAGCAGATTAGGAGGGCTCCAGGACCCCCCAAAGTCCCCCAGCCCCTCCACTCACCGCAGCCAGCTTGTCAAAGCGGGCAAAGAGCTCGTTGAGTGTCATTACCAGCTCCTGGGCTGTGCACTGCGAGGCCAGGCTGGTGAAGCCCTCAATGTCTGCGAAGAGGATGCTGCCAGGAGGAAGAGCACGAGCTGGGGATGGCCCACACGCTGCCCCAGACACCCTCCCTTGGTGATGCCTTCCCCAAAGCTCGCCTGCACCCCTGTCCTCACAGTACCTGACGTTGTCGTGCTTCTGGATGTAGATCTTGTGGAACATCATGTCCTCCTTCTTGGTGTTGATGTCCTCCTTCATCTCCATGGCCACGTGCTGTGGCAGCACTGACAGCAGCAGCCGCTCCTGCAGCCAGAGCAGTCCCGTCAGCAGGGCCAGGATGCTGCTGGACCCCCAGCTCAGCACGGGGACCCCCAGGATCCCCCGTCCCACCTGCTGACGGTTCTCCCGCTGGAGGTGCAGGCGCGCCTGGATGTAGCCACGGGTCTCCTGGAAGGCCTGGCGCTGTGACACCTCGGCCGGGTAGTGAGTGCAGACCCCCACCACGTTGGTACAGAGGAAGATCAGGGCATTGGCGCTGAGCTGGGGGGGAGAGGGCCAGTGTGACCACCCAGGGACTCCCATCCAGCTCTGCCACCCTCCTCTGCAGCACAGAACCTTGGCTTTGGTGTGGTGGGTGCTGCTAAGGGGAGGAGGGGGCTGCAAAGAGAGGGGTGTGGGTATGGGAACATGGGGGCTCAAGGCAGAGGGACATGGGGGTTCTGGGACACTGGGCAAGGAGGGTGCAGGGGACAAGGTCAGGGAGATGTGGGGCACCAAAGGACATGGGAAAACGGGGCAAGGGGGCTGCAAGGACATGGGGACTTGGGGCTGTGAGAAACCAGGGAACAGGGGATGCAGGGACCTGGGGACACAGAATGGGGGGCAAAGGGGACATGAGGACACAGGGTTGGGGGGGGCAAAGGGGACACAGGGTAGGGGGATCACAGGGGCTTGGGGACATAGGGTAGGGTGGCAGAGGGCACTTGGGGACACAGGGGACATGCATAGGGTGAATGTGGAGGACCTGCAGACCCAGGGCAGGGGGAACGTTGGGATGTGGGATGTAGAAAACCAGAGCAGGGGGGATCTGAGGACACAGGAGCCAAGGGTACATGGGGTTCTGGAGCATGGGGGTCATGGGGATGCCCTCGGGAAGCAGAGGAAGTCAGAAAGTAGAAATGATTGCGGAGGGAGCTGCGGTTTCCCCTATCCCCATCCCCCGGGACTGGGGCCAGGGCTATTTATAGCGCTCCAACACACTGGGACACTGGGAACAGAGGCCTCGCATCCCCTCCCTGGCCCCACTGCATCCCCCCGGAGCCCCATCGCTCCTGCCCTGAAGGGGTGAACCCTCCCCAGGGGAGCGGCCCTTCCTGTGACCCTGCTGGCCTCCGATGTCATTGTGTTCCTCGCCCTGTGCCCCGCGGGGACTGCACGTGGCCCTGGCCCTGGCCAGGCAGGGCGAGGGTGAAGACTGACGAGTGGCTCTGCTCACTCAAGGAGGGGGAGCTGCTGGGGCTGGAAACATGTGGCCTTAGGGAAAGGGGACCCCTCTGCATCCCCTGTGCAAGCAGCACCCCGCTGGAAGCACCCACCACCTCAGAGGGGCAGGAGAGGGGACACTGGCAGTGTCCCAGCCCCCCTTGATGACAGCCACTCCCCTGCCCTGGTGCCCTGGACGTGCTTCCCTCCTCGGGGGGTTTCCGCCAGCCCTACAACGGGGGCTTTGTGGGTGCCCCTTCCTCCCGGTGCAGCCCACAATGGTGGGTCTGTGCCGGGATGAGGGGCCCACCCCGTCCCACCACGGAACCCCAGCATGGGACCTCCCCCAGGGCCCCCTATCCCCGGGTAGCCAAGGGGCCCCTCCTGCATCTAGAACTTTCCACCAGCAGAAACATCAAGTGCAAAAAAAATCCCAAATTTGCAGAGCAGGATTCAGGGATGGGAGGTCCCACCTGCAGGTGGGTGGGACCCTCCCAGGTGTGTCCCTACCTGTTTCCAGAGGAAGGGGTCGGCAGCGTTGCGGTGCCAGGCGATGGTGAGGTGCAGGGCAGAGAGCAGGACCCCAGCCAGCACAGCCGCCCGCATCCGCACGGGCAGCAGCGTGTAGGTGATGTAGATGAAAAAAACGCTCCACCAAACGCCCTCGGCCGCGCTTCGGGGCGCCATGGCCGCCGTCCCCAGCGCCTGCACCCCGGCCAGCAGCCCCAGCACCACGTAGCTCACCACCCACATATAGTCCTGGGGGAAGGCACTGCGACTGCACAGCACCATGAGAAGCAGGAACAGGGCCGTGGCACCGGCCAGCGCAGCAGCCGCCGGCACGTGGGGGGCACCGGGCAGGCAGAGGAAGAGCAGCATCACCCCACAAACCAGCACCAGCACCCCCATCAGCACCGTCAGGCTGCTCTGGTTCATCTGGAAGAAGTAGCGCTGGTAAAGCCGCTCCAGTTTGGCCGACTGGAAGCGTTTGGAGCGGAAAACCTGGAGCAGCCGCCGCCAGCACTCTCCGGCCAATGGCCGCCCCCCATGTCCCGCGGCTCCCTTCGACCCCTTGGCTTCGCCATCTTCCAAGCCCGTGTCCACCGATTTGAGTCCCAGGTCGCCCGCGGGCCCCTTCTTGCCGTAGTGATCCTCCTGCCAAGTGCAGCGCAGCCCCCGGGGGGGTCCCGCACCCCGCTCCATCTCAGGGTCCTGCAGGCAGCTCATGTAGCGGGGCCCACAGAGGCCGGCTCGGGGCCGGGGGCCCTTCTTGCCGTTGCGCTCCCCCCATGCCGTCTTCCGCTCGTCCACCTTGGGCACCAGGATGCCGCTGAACCACGACATGCTGTGGGCACCGAGGAGGAGTCAGCGCTTGGTCCCCCATCCTGACACCCCAACGGGAGCCCCGGTGTCCACGGGGGTGCAAGGCCGTGCAAAGACTGGAGGGTCCTGATGTCCCCACCACTACCCTGGGGGATGCAGAGCCCAAGTCCCAGCTCTCCCACTGCCCCCATGTCCGCTGTGGGAATGGCCAGTGCGGGGTTCCCGGTGCCCCAGTGTCCCGGTTCTTGGTGCCCGGTGCCAGAATCCTGATGCACAGCGCTGGGTTCCCGGTGCCGGGTTCCCGTTGTCCCGGTGCCCAGTGCATGGCCCTGTCGAGGCTGCCCCAAGCCCGCCCTTCCCGGTGCAGCGACCTGCGACAAAGCTGAGACCGACCCGGGCGTCCCGGCCCTGTTTGTCTTGAACAGCGGCCAACGGGTTTTACCGGGCACGGCCGCCCCGGGGCACCGGGAAGCAGCCGGGACGTGGCAGCCGGTTCCTGCTCCGGGCGAGCGGCAGTGGAGAACGGTCACCGGGAAGGGCCGGCCCCGGTGGCGGCGGCCGCCTCCCTCCTCCCCTCTCTCCCCGCTCCGGGCACGGGAGCCCCGCCAAGCACGGCCCGTACACCGGGACCCACCAGCGCCCTCCGGCTGCCGCGACGGACCCTCCCGAACACCGGCAGCTCCCTTCGGCCGACGCACCGGCAGCTCCCGCCGCACCGGACCCCCCCGAGCACCGCGCAGCCCCCCGGGGCCGCACCGCTCCCGCCGCCCGGGGGCCCAGCCCGGTGTCGCCCCACCGCCTTGAACCCTGTTCCAGTCCCAGTCCCCATCGCGGTCCCGGTCCCGATCCCCGACGCCGCCGCCGCCCCGATCCAACCCCCCCCCTACCTCCCGCCGCTCCCGGTTCGCCCGGGCGGCCCCGCTCACCTCCGCCTCCGGCGCTGCCGGCCGCGGGGCCCCGCGCCCCGCCACGGCCCCGCCGCCGCCCGCTCCTACACGGCGGCCGCGCCGCGTTCCCGCCGCCCCATCTCGCGCCCAGGCCGGGCCCCCGGTGGCGGTGGCGGCCCCGGTCCCGGTCGCGGCCGCGCAGCCCCGGCCCGCCCCGGCCGGTGCCCGCCCCCCCCCCCCCCCCCCCCCCCTCCCGGTTCGCCCGGGCGGCCCCGCTCACCTCCGCCCCCGGCGCCGCCGGCC
>QUSF01000262.1:38736-66284 GCA_003676055.1 Chloebia gouldiae
AGCCCCCAGACCACGGTATGCCCGTTCCCAGACCCATCTCGGTAATTCCTAACCCCAGACCAGGGGATGCCCGTTCCCAGACCCATCCCGGTAATTCCCAACCCCAGACCGGGGAATGCCCGTTCCCAGACCCATCTCGGTAATTCCTAACCCCAGACCGGGGAATGCCCGTTCCCAGACCCTTCCCGGTAACTGCCAGCCCCGGACCGCGGAGGGGAGGTTTCCCCCCGGTAATTCCCACTGACGCCAGGCAGGAGCAGCACCCCCGGGATCACCCCCAGGCCCTCCCGCAGCTTTCAGCGTCTGGAGATCACCGGGTGACGAACCAAGGCTGCTCCGGGCGAGGGCAGGGAGCAGGCGGCCCGTCAGGCGCCCGGGGCCGTGACACGGGCTGCATCCTTCCCCAGCCCTGCTCCATAACAGCACCCATTCAGAAGCGAGAGAAAGAAACCATTAAGATGAATCTGAAAAGCAAACTGGGACAGGGTAACTGGCCAAGGCGTGACACCCGCGCAGCTGGGAGCTCAGCGATGCTGTCTGTCTGCAGCCACCCCATCAAACCCTGCTTGGAAACTTACTGAAGGCCTGAGGCTACCAAAGAGAGCAATGCCTCTAGAGAAATGCCATTCATTCGACTTTTTATTACACTAAAATGTCAACAAAGAACTATTTCTTTAAAAAACACAGAAAACAACCCACAGCGTCAGGACGCGTAAAAGAACCGTATTTCGAGCTTGCTGCCGGAACCTGGCTGGGCACGGAGCAGAGAGGAGGAGGTCACCGGCTCTCAGGAACACGAGAAGCCTGCAGCCAGCACACAGCCCCTTCCCGGCCTTTGTTCCGCAGCGAGGACCCTGCGGCCAGCCCGGCGGGGATCCCGGACTGCAGCGGGCACGGCAGCGCTCTCCGCTCCCGCTCCCGGTGCAGCCGGACAGGGGCCGCCCTCACCCCCGTTTCCAGCAGGCAGCGAGTGCCTGGCGCAGTGAGCCGATTGCCCAGGTGCAGGAGAGGTGCGAGGGGCAGGAATGCACACCCTGCAGGCAGGCACTGCTCCCCTCGGACCTCCCCCTGCCCCGGCCCTTCCTTCCCTGCCCTGCAGCAGGGAATTCTGTCATCGGTACCACCGTGTGCTTCATCAGAGAGTGAAAGAAAACGTGGGAATTTCACACCGATTTTCAGATTCAAACAACTGCGGGTTATTACTGAAAGCTGAAGTATTTAGCTAAAATATTTATTTTCAAATTTCTGCTAAGTAATAGGTAGTTTATGGTTACCACATACTGATGTGCTGTAGAGGAGATTCTCCAGCAGCTGAACTGATCCTGTTTAGGGACTTTATTAGAGGAATAATTACACTGGCAAGGGATGAAAGAGGGGAACACACCGGAGGCTGTCAAGCCAAACTCAGCTCCGTGGTGGCAGCACAAAGAAGGAACAGAATTCCTGGTCACAAAGCCGGGCACCAGGAAGAAATCATTCCTACACACAAAAGTAAACACAGCTCCTTGCAAAGCCCTGTTTAATCGTTCCAACGTCAGAACGGCAAACATTTCCCTGCCGTGGGCTGCAGGACTGAGGGAGCCCTGCTCTGCCACGTCCCGGGCAAACAGGATGTGGCAGGAGCAAACACAAACACAGGCTGCTTCCCTCTGCCACCCTGCGCAGGCACTCCGTGCCTCCAGCACTGCACCTTCCTCTGATGCTGAGAAATCAGCTCTTGCATGGTGGCTCAACGATTCTACTGCTAAATGAGCTGGCTAGCCTACTTACTGAAGCTGATAAGGATCATTCTTTTCTAACATTTGCTTTAGAAGGCATGATTTTTATAACAAACGTTTTTGTTTCTGTTGCTATGGTTTGCATAGTGGTAATGAGCAAGGAGATAACTTTCCATAATGTTACATCCCCCAAAATGAACAGTTGATGTTACAGGTTATCTTTCACACACAGAAATTTGATAGGAATCAGCAGCTTTTTAACAAGACTTAATAAAATTAACATTCCTGAAGCTCCCATTTACAGAATAAGGGCAGAGAGTCCTGTCAGTCCCACAGTTTGAGGGAATAACCATTTAATATTGCTATTGCACAAAAAAAGCCAAGGAACTTCTGCCTTCTCTTTTTTCCAGTACTGAAGTTTCTGTATGAAAAAACAATGAAGAAACACATCACTGTTTTCTGAGCCCACCATTTCTTTCTAAAGGCATAGCAGAAGCATTTTTTTGTAATCCAGGGCATTTAATAAATTAGTGGATGAACTGCTGGTACATTCTCACAGTAAGCACTATTTTTCTGACAAGGCAGATTTGGTTGCTCCTCAGCACAAAGATGGTTTACGTACAGCAGGAGGTAAATGTTTATCTGGCCACAGATAATGAAGTCAAGTAGAATTTACTTTTTTCTCCACGTCATCATCGTCGTCAACAACCTGAAATCAAATCCAGAAGTAGTTTAGATAAACAGTTTAAGCTCTCAGTCCTGCAGGATTTATTACATTAAATCCCTGCTGGGCCCAAGGAGAACAGCAGTTATTCCACACCACTGAACGACAACGGGCTCGGGAGGAAGGTAAGAAAAACTGGCAATCCAAAATGCCAGGAGGAAATGAGCTTTAATTATAAGAGCAGGTCAAGCTACCACAAAGGCCAGGAAAACAATCGCTCCAGAGATCAGACATTTCATAAGAAAGCCAAAGAATCTGAATTTCAAGGGACAAAGCTCATTGCTTTTTATCACATCACAAAGGTATCAGCAAGTGTGTCCAGCCCTGGGCCCAGGACCCTGCAGAGCTCTCCAGCTGACTTGGAAACTCTGCATCCATACAGCCCTGGTGTTCCCCAGTGCCACCCTGCCCGCTGGGAAGGGACAAAGAGCTCCTTTTCCACGGAAAGGCAAACCTCAGCCACGTCTCCCCGACCCACCTGCTCAACGCCTTCCACCTCAGGGATGTAGAACTGCAGCATGTTCTGGATGCCACTCTTGAGGGTGATGAGGGAGCTGGGGCAGCTGGTGCACGAGCCCTGCAGCTTCAGCAGCACAATCCCATCCTCAAAGCCTTTGTAAATAACATCACCACCATCCTCTTGCACCGTGGGCCTGCGGGAACACAGCACTCGGCTTAAAGCTGCTAGAGCTGAAACGGCTCCTTCAGAAAGCCTCAGCAAAGCAGTATTTAATACAGTAACAGTCAAGACAGAGGGATTTAGTCACTACTTCTCTACAACCACCTGGTTCACATTTCCAACGACTCCTGCTCTGCTGGGCTATCTAACATAGGAACTTGATATGTAGGCGAAGCATTTTTGTAATTAATGCAGCAGTGCACGAAGGAACCACAGCGATTTGAGGGTAGAGAGTGAACACCCTGGGCAGAGCTCAGCCTGGCTTGCCTGGAGGCAATCCTTGCCTCCTACTGCCAAAAAACACCTCAGGGCGTGTCCCCCCACGAGTGCAGCACAGCTGCCACCTGTGATAAGCCCATTTCTTCCATGAATATATACGCAGTTCTCCACAATTCAGGCAGGACAGCAAACAGCCCCAGCTATAAAAGCTTCATCCTGCTCAAGGGTGGAGGAAGCAGCTCCTGATAAGTTCACCCCAGTGCCACGAGCATTTCTGCAGCCTGCTCTCCCTCTGCCAGCCACAAATGCCCAGAACTGTAGCTCTGTCCCCATAGCAACATTTTTCCAGACCAAGTTAAAACCATCGAGTTACTCTAACAGAAGCTCTTTATACTGATTTCCAAAATAACTCTCTGAGAGCTACAGTCCTAACAGGAAAATCTGTGAACCTGACACATTTATAAACTCACCACAGCAAATTATCTCCATTCCTGAAAGCCAAAGATCATGATTTAAAATTCCATTTTTCTTACTTGAATTAACTTTTTGAAACGCTACAGGACCTTACAGATGTACATTCCCCCATCCTGCACCTTGTGACAGCTCCTCTGCATTTAATTTTGATCTGCTGGACAATAAATGCTCTATGTGTAGCCTGGTTGATGGATAATTTCTGAGAATACCCTGCTAGAAAATGAAGGAAGATGCACCACAGCTGATATTCTCATCAACAGCTTCTTGGTGCACTGACGGGTGCAAGGGGAGGAAACAAAGAAATGAAAAGGTGGGAAAAGCAGAATTTTGGGCAGAAATTGGCTTCTGTGTTCAACACTTAATACAGATGCTTGGCAAATATGTTCCACCTTATTTCTACTTTCCTTGCTTTTTCAGGAAAATTAACCAGCACCGTGTGTCTGCTCTGAGGTAAAATTTTAAATTACGTGGTATCACTTTAAATGCAGCAGCTAAAAAAAAATTTAAAAAAAGAAAATTAAAGTTTCTGGTTCCTGCAGTTTGTGAGCTGGGGAAGATGTCACCCTCAGATATCACAAACACGTCAGACATCTTCCCCTGCACCTCAAATGTCAAGTAGCTTATTGCTTTCAGTTCACTCTGGAAGGCAGTTAATGAGCACAAAAATACTCTTCAGGTAAACAACACAGCCACAGCCACTGGAGACTTCATTAGTTACGACCAGTTTCCAAATTCAAACTGTGTTAAAGCACCAATAAAATCACAGCAGAGTGCAAGGCCAAAATCCGTTGAATGCTAGGATTTTCCATTAGGAAATTTTCCTTTGGAGTATAAATATAAACTACCTGATTCTTGTATCCAGCAGCTCCTTAATCATCAGTACAACTTCATCATCTTCTTCTGAAGCAGCTTGGGAAAAGAAAAAGTGTAAGTCAGAACACTGAGAGAATTCCTGGCTGCAAATTCCTTCCTGAGGCCGCCTTAAGAGGTTTTAAATTTAAATTCTCCTGCATGCTTTTCTGAGGGAGAAGTGGAGGGTCTTCTGGATGCCACAAAAGCTAAACCCAAAGGCAGACTTGGCCACTCCCTGAAGATTTGATTTACCTGTGTCTGTCTTAGGTGCCTCATCAGTAACTACAGGTAAGCCAGAGGCAAAGAAGTCCATTATGGTTGCATAAATATCTGGTTTCAGTAAGTTCCAATCCAGGTCTTCACTCTCCTGTGACAATCAGAAGAGGGGAAAGAAAAGGAATGAAGAAGAGTACCTGCCTGCTGCTGCTAGGTTCCAGAGAGAGTCTCATGTTAAAAATGCCATCATGGTCTCTCACATTTGATGCCCAGACTGGACTTCGTGTTCTCTCAAGTCCAGCTTTGCCAAAAACGTTTAGCCAGACTCAGACTGTGCCAGCCAAAGAAGGGTCTCCTTGTTTGCAAGCCAAGCAAGTGCTTTTAAAATATTAGCTAGGAAGGTGTGAAAGTCTCCAAAATACGTTATTATTTGACAGATATTTTTATCAACTGTTTCAGAGACTCAAGACTGTCAATGTGCCAATTTATCATCCCCTGAGCTTGTTTTGTTTCATATTAAAGGCACTTGTGGACACTTCTCTGGAACCTCCACCGTGCCTGTCTGGACCTGCTCTGTGGCCATTTCACACAGCTCATCTTTGAGCTCAGCTCTGCTTACCTTGGTGATTGTGATGAAGTCTGGCCCAAAGAAAACACTTTTAACTCCCTCAATCCGGAATAACTGTCTGTTAAGGAAACAAGGGGGGGAAAATGGGCAAAAATGTTAGTCCCAAATTGACAAACAAACTGAGTTTTCATTTTAACAATTAACAATATGGTTAACCCAACAATGTCATCTATGGAAAGAAACCCTAAAACTGTGGTGAACTTGGAGGTAAATACAGCATAAGGGTGTAAGAGTGTTTTTGAATTACAGGGAGAAAAAATATATTCTCTTGGAAGACTGGAAAACATCAAAAATGCAATGAATGAAAGAATCAGAAATCTTACCACAAAAGTATGTGAAATGGAAAATGATAAAAGTGATTTCCCAATACCCACTTGAAAGAATTTCTACACATGAAACAGCTGTATGTGCACTGAGCATTTGCATCACTAAATCAACTGGATTTTGAAAAGACTTAAACCATGGAATTATGCAAGTGCACCAAACCATCTGAAATAATCAAATAATTCTCTTCCTCCAGGGAGCTTCTGTTAATTCTTTGGAAATTTTTATTCCAAATTCTATTTAAAATGGAGTAATAATACCTTGCTAAAGGTGAGCAATAGGCTGCAGCTGGTGTGGAAAACTCCATAGTCCTCGACTCCAGCACTTCCCTTCCTGGAATAAACTTCAAGCTATTTGGATTTGGTGTGTCCTGGGTTTGAATAAACATGCCTCTTACTGCAAAGACAAAAGCAAAGAGGAAAAGTAATATAATCAAACCTAAGGAGCTTAAATGAAAGTCAAGTCCTGATTACTCAGCAAGCTCAGGGCGATCCCAGACCACAGGAACAATGCTGAACCTGGGCATGTCATCTGACAGGGGACAGCAGGATAAAAGGAACCCTGGCTTAGCTTCTTTTCCTAACTTTTACTTACTAAAAAGCAAACTTCCAGCATTACCACAGGACATAAAACCCCACAATATGCTCATCTGTTCACTTCTAACTGGTATTTACCTGCACGATGCCATGCTGCAGATGGAAGAGATGGTTTCTTTTGCAGAAGCTGGTGGAAAGGCTGGCGAGTTGTCAGATTATGATCTTTTAACAGCATGTGACAGAACCTAGAGAAAAATAACTTTACTAACTATTTCCAAATTCCACATTTACACTGTCCCAAAGAGAGCATTGCAGATGCTTTCAGCTGCCCAGGGACTCAGCAAGACACATCTGGGGTGGTGTCATTGGCTCAGACAAAGGTAAAGCAGGGAGAGCAGTGGGGAAAAAAGAAAACAAAACATTAAAAAGGAAAAGCAAGACAGCGTGATGGAGTAACAGGCTTCAGTTTCACTGCTGTGAATACCTGATTTCTGCAACTGTACGCACAGCCAACAGCATCAGGGTATTTCAAAGCAAAGTGAATGTCAGGAAATGAAAACAAAACCCACCTCACATCACCGACTAATTATTACAGACTAAGGATCAATTATTATCTAGTTCCTCTCCTCCTTATCAGCTATAGGAGAGGAAGAGTGATAAATTCAGTAAATCCCACCAGCAGGGGCTGTTCAGTAAGAGGCTGGTTCTCTCTGGGGGTCATAAACCAGAGCACAAGCACTGCACCGAGGGCCACACGCCTCAAACATGGAACAGGAGAGAAGATCTGCCTCGTGAAATGAACATCCCTGCCGTGAGCGCAGGACACGCCAACACAGAAAAGGTCTAAATCGTGTTAGTTGCTTACTTTTGTGGGCTAGGGTGCAGGTAGAAAGCACAGGATGTGTAAGGAAGGTCTCCTGGAAGCTCTGTTATCCCCCTTTAGCTAATAATGATTCTATCCCATTTTACAGTGCTCAGCACAGAGCAGGGTCCTCAAAATTCCCATTACGCTTGATCTTGAGCCAACTGTGGGAGAGGAATTTCCTCTGACTTCAGGGCCCTGAAGAGACAGGAGTGGGAAGGGTGGAACAGCTCCTCACTGCCTGCCCCTGTGCACACGAGGGGGTGCAGAATTACCCCTCACTGCAGCATTCCGAGCACATGTGGGGGGAATTACAAACAGCTGCAGCGTCCTGAGCATGTGGGGAGTTACCCCTTGGAGCAGGGTATGAGGGGAGTTACCCTTTGGAGCAAGTCCTGAGCTGGGTGTGAGGAATTACCCCTCAGAGCAGGATCCTGAGCTGTGTGGAGTTACCCCTCGGAGCAGGATTCTGAGTGGGGTGTGAGGTGAATTACCCTTCAGAGCAGGATCCTGAGTGGGGTGTGAGGTGAATTACCCCTCACAGCAGGATTCTGAGTGGGTATGAGGGGAATTACCCCTCGGAGCAGGATCCTGAGTGGGGTGTGTGGAGTTACCCCTCGGAGCAGGATTCTGAGTGGGGTGTGAGGGGAATTACCCCTCAGAGCAGGATTCTGATTGGGAATGAGGGGAATTGCCCCTCGGAGCAGGATCCTGAGCTGGGTGTGTAGAATTGCCCCTCTGTGCAGGACCCTCAGGATTGTGACGGGAATTTCCCCTCGCGGTTCTCCCCGCGTGTGCAGGGCTGAGCACCCACGAGCTGCGTGTCACGGAGAGCTACCAGCTTGCGGCTGGGAAGGGCTCAGAAGGAGAAACAGCCTCTCACTGCCCACCAGGAAGAAGCGTCACCCCCGTCCGCGACGGAGAAAGGAAGGGGAAGAGCAAGGAGCACCCGGGGCGGCCCTGGAGGTCGCAGTGGCGCTAACTGCGACGCGGCCCCCTTTCAGTCACGCGAGGAGGGGGCGAGAGCGGCCCCCTTCAGGAACAAGCCGAGCTCCCTCCAGGAAAAAGCCGCGCCGGGGCAGCGGCAGCCGCGGGCCCCGCGGTCACCTACCGCCCGCCCAGCGCCGCCGCCGCGCAGAGCCGCCGCGCCGCCGCCATCTTGGCGCTCCCCGGGGCCGCTCCCGCCGCCGCCCGGGCACGGCGGCGCCCCCTGGCGGCAGCTCCGGAGGCCACCGGGACGGGACGGGCTCCGTGCGGGGCCACCGAGCGCCGCTGCCGACACCGCCGCCACTGACCCGTGTGCCAGAGCGCCGCACCCGTCAGAGCCGGTCGTGAGCGCTGTGAGGGGAGTTACCCCTCGGAGCAGGGTCCTGAGTGGGTGTGAGGGGAATTACCCCTCGGAGCAGGATCCTGAGCGCTGTGAGGGTGTGAGGGGAGTTACCCCTCGGAGCAGGATCCTGAGCGCTGTGAGGGGAGTTACCCCTCGGAGCAGGGTCCTGAGTGGGTGTGAGGGGAATTACCCCTGTCAGTGCAGGATGTGTGTGGAGTTACCCCTCAGTGCAGGATCCTGGGCGCTGTGAGGGGAATTACCCCTCAGTCAGTGCAGGATGTGTCTGGAATTACCCCTCGGAGCAGGGTGTGAGGCTGTTAAATCCCCCTCAGATGGGGGCATGGCGACGCCAGCACTGCGCGGGGCAGCCTGTGCCAGAGGGGGTTAGCCCTTTCCAGGAAGGAATTTTCCCAGTTTCCAGGAAGGAATTTCCCCGATTTCCAGGCTGAGCCTCCCCGGCCCAGCCTGAGGCTGTTCCCTCTCTTGTCCCTGTTCCGTGAGGCAGAGCCCGACCCCCCGGCTGTCTGCAGAACCAAAAGGCAGCACCAAGTCTCTCTCAATGGACATTTCACCAAGACAGAAATTAAATTAAGAGGCGCAGCAAAGCCCAAATAAGAGTCTTGGCAGCTGAAAGATACCGAAAGACACGTTTAACCAGCACACGGTGAGCCCCCAGAGGCACCAGCCCTGCATTAAAGCTGCTGAGGAGCAGCAGCTTTGCAGGGAGGGCTCAGGGCTCTGTCCGGCCCCGCATGGGAAGGGTTCTCTCTGGGATATAAACTGAAATATCCACTGCTTTACAGCTGCCAGATAAAACAGCCAAACCCAGTTCTGTACTTAGGTAGGAAGAACTCATTAAAACCCAGATTCCCCTTATCCAGCAAAAGTATTTTCCAAGGAGAGGGGAGAAGGAAGGCAGACAATGGAGACGGCACTTGTCATCAGATACAGTTTTAATAAAATGTACATAAGTTTACAAGTGAAACATTTCTTCATGATTACCAGGAACAGAGGATCCCAACCGGAGTGCAAAACTTGTGCCCAGGGATCTGCCAGACATGGGGGGAACAGAGGGGACCGGGGACACAAGTCACTGTGTGTCACTGTGCATCACTGTGGGGACCATGGACACTCCCAGCTCTGGCTCCTGGACACAAAGGAGTTTTTCCAGGGCCAAACTCGGTGTGTGAGATGCTCCACCTGCTGCATCCCACACCAGAGCGAGCCCCCTGCCCTCCCACCCCATCCCTTTGGGGGCAAGGGATCAGGAACGCTGATCAACACTATCCCTCTGACTTCACAGGGAGAATTTCCAGGTGTGCGTGAGGCTGTTTGCCCACCTACGGCAGAAACTACAGGCTGTGGGTTATTTCTAGAAACGCTCATGCAGCTGTTCAGGTTTCAGGAATGTGTTTCAGAACTGGAGCAGGATTTCAGCATCATGATACAACCGTAAAAATGCTTTGGGTTCTGTCAGTGTGCTCAAAGGCATTGATTTAACACTGTAAGGAAAGAAACAAAAACCCACAAAAATTCAACTCCCCAACACAAGAGTCTTTGGTGGAAGCTGAGTTAAAGTAACCGATTAGCACTTTGGAGTGATTGAGTTCAGCAATTAAGCAGATCTCGCCCCGTTCTGCTGCGGTGGCACTGAGGACACGATCAGGCCGTGTCGCCAGCGCTCACGCAGCGTTGGGGTGACACTGCGACAACCCCCAAAGTCCCGCGGCAGCTGGGGAGGACAGGCCCCCAGCAGTCAGGGCAGTGAGAGCCAACAGGCAGAAACTCTGACTGATCACTTCGAACAGAGACTTTAGTGCATTCAGTGGGTGAGAAGCAGGAATCCAGGACTGACCTGTACGAGGGCCCAGGGCAGTGAACACCTTTAACTACAGCGTTACAAAACACAGGAAACCAGTGGTTCTTTTCAGCAAATTGATTTCAAAACACACCCATTGAGTCTGTGTAAGTCTCACTTCATTAAGATCACTGATTGTGTGGCAAATAATTAGCATGATTCTTCCACATTCATTAAAACAATAAGCTTCAGATGCTATGGAAATTAAATTTCCACTTACAACTCATCACGCTGAGGCTGCAGCAGTGGTAGTATAGGATTAGGAGGAAAACAGGCTGGAAATGAGAAGGGTATTAGACTAACAGACATTGAAATTGAGTCTTCTGACCATAACCAGACATCCCATTATGAGTCACATGCAGAGATACAAACGAGCTGCCTCCACCCCTAGAAGAGATTTAAAACAGTTTAAGAACTGGATGTGTCTGGCAGGATCATGAGCTCTGTGGCACAGTTAGCCTGCTCTTCCTGTAAAGTGCCTGAAGGACAGAAAAGCTGCCAAAATGCCAGCTGGAAGTTCAGCCTGACCTGGGCTGGAGTGGAGCCTGCACGGCTCAGTGCACTTCCCTTTCTCCCAGCGTGAAGGGACAGGCTGATGCTCCTCCAGCATCAGCTCTGTGGGACCTGCACGTGGCACTGACAGAAGCTTCACTGAATTATTCAGAAGCAATTTTTCAAGTAAAAATGAAAAGAAGGAAGGAGAACCTGGATGCAGTGAGCAGAGGTAACACCTCGAACCCCCGTGGCTCACAAAGGGTACCAGCTCACTCCAGCAAAGCATCTCCCTGATCCACAGGTCCATCCCACAGCACCAAGGCCTGACCTCCCTTCCAGCAGCTTCTGAGCAGACTCCAGAGCTCAGGGGCAGCTCCTGGCTCAGTGGGGCTGTCAACAGGCTGGTGGCTGGGCTCACACTCACTGTCCTTGAATTCACAGTTTGCTCTCACAGTCATCCTCTGCGTCTCTCACTGATCCCATCCAGCTACAACCAACTTGGGGGAACACAGATTTAAAACTAAAACCACCTCCCGTGAACCAACACATTTCTATGGGGTTGTGACTGTGTAAAAGAGGTGAAAAATCTACCAAAACTCACGTGTCATAGAGTGATTCTCTCTGCACACCCGGGCTGTGTGTGGATGAAATTACTGCTGCTGCACATCCTTGCATGAAGCTAAGTAAAGCCTTGATTATCTAAAAATATTGCTGGAGGGGTTTTGTTGTTGCCGCAGTTCCATCCCTGGAAGTGTTCAGAAAAAGACTGGATGTGGCACCTGGTGCCAGGGTTTAGTTGAGGTGTTGGGGCTGGGTTGGACTTAATGAATTTGAAGGTCTCTTCCAACCTGGTGATAGGGTATACCCCCACAAAAGACTGCAAGAAAACTTATATATATATATATATATCTAAAATGTTTTAATCACCTTCAGAATGACCTAACCCCAGTCCAATGCCCTTTCAGTGGATCACAAACTCACCTAGAAAAAGCTCAAGTATTTGTTAAGAATCTTCCATTAATAACGTAGAGGGGAGGATATGCTCATGGTTCCACAGATTCTGGTCCACAATGGGTACCTGCAAGGGTGGTCCGACCAGCCTCTGTTACTCTGACTCCATCATCAGCTTGGGAAACTGAAGGGACAAGATGAATGGAGCTCGTTCAGTGACTGGTTTGTGGGGTTTGGGCCATAACTTTAAACATTTTTACACAAGAAACAGTTGAGATGATTGGTAATTCTGAATATATTGTTTATATCATAACGCTAATACATGGAGGTTTTATAAAGGGATTGAGCTGTAAGATAATTACCTGGCATTATTTATATCCTTTGTAGGTTGTTCATGTTACCATTGATTATTAATAAAGGTTTGTTTGTAAGATATTTTAGGGAAACCCTCCAGTTAAGGCCTAAACTCTGGCCCTGGCTGGTCAGGAAGCTTGCCATCAGACCCGAGTATTTCTGCTCTAAAATCGTCATTGCCAGCGCAACCATGAAAAGTGAAAGCTCTGCCTGATTGTTTGCACGTTTGATTTTCCAGCAACATTAACAGCCTGATTGCCTCAGTGGGTTCACAACACCTTCCCTGCCCCCAGCCCCAGCCCCGGGGCAGCAGCACTGCCTCGTGTTCTGTCCAAGGCTGCGCTGCTGCCCTGCTCTGCCATCACCAGCACTGCCCAGACTGGCACCAGATATCCCAGCATGGCTCTGGCACAGCACCCACAGCACACCCAGGGCCGTGGCTGCCACTGCTGCCGAGCAGCAGGAATATCACTGAGAGCAAAAGTCACAGTAAGCCTTTAACCTGTGAAATCATGTCCTTTCCAGAGCATTAGCAAGTCCTGCTTGACTCACTCTGTAATTAATAAAATTTTTAATTCATCTTGTAGTGCATTTCTCCACCCAGGAGAACCACCAGAAAATATGGAATACTGCTGGTTCGAGAAAAGCATCTAAAAAAAATAAATGGAGGGAAGACAGTGAGAGGAGGAAGGTGAGAAGCAACTGGAAAGGATACGAGGATCCTGAGAGCCCAGCATTTGGAAAAACATAACTTAAATAGTTCAACTATATATCACTGCAAATAGAGTTCTGACCAAAAATAATAATTACTTTATATATATATATGTATATATTGCTATGTCATTATTCAGTCCAGCGAAGAGGTCTGAGGTCCTCACGAGGCGGTCCTGCAGGCAGCACAGCCCCAGCTCCACGTCAAGGCTTCTGCTTTGCTGCTCTGGAAGGGAAGGGCGCCGAGGCGAAGGGATCGGCGCCGGGCAGCTCCGTAGTCCTGGAAGACAGCGGGACAACGCAGACAGACCCCGCTATGGCCTGCCTGTTGGTGTGAGACACCACTTTGTACGCAGCTATGGGCTGGGCCTCGGGCCCCGGCCCGTCTTCGGGGCCGTAGTGCCGGGAATACTTGGACAGGGACCGCGGACGGAAGGGCTTGCTGGCCACGGAGCCCAGCGCGTCGCCCTGCTCGGGCAGCGCTGCTTTGGCAGGGCTGCTCTCCTGGGCCTCCACGGCTCTGACGGAGCAGGGATGGACACTGCCGGGCTGAGCAAAGGCAGCAGAAGGATGCGGAGCTCTCGCCGAGGCCACGGACCCGTGCGCTGCGGGATCCAGGCCCGGGAACATCGGCTGAGCGCGGCCGTCGCCTCCCTGGCTCAGGAACACGGGCGGTGTGAACGGCTCCTTGTGGCAAGTCAACTCTTCCACGCTTTTCTTCTTGGTGAAAGGGGCTCTCAGAAACACATCTGCTTCCTCTGGATGCCGCAGAGCTGCGTTGCTCTTACAGATAAAAGGAGCTTTGGTAAAGACATCCACCTCATCGGGGACCTTCCTGGAGCTTCGGAAAGGAGCCGTGGCAAACACGTCGGGTTCGTTAAAAGCCTCCCCGCTGTGCGACTGGAAGGCCGGGAACAGTGGCTCCCCTGCTCTGGCCTGGGGATCCTCTTTGGAGGCCTCGTGCCTGGGCCCAGGCTGCAGGAACCCCGGGCACAACTTGCACGTCTCCTCCTCCTCTTCCGAATCCATCAGTAAAGGCCTGGACCCGCTGCAATCCAGAATGTCCCCCTCGTGGTCTGTCCCCTCTCCTTCGCTGCTGTAGAAGGAGCTGTTGCTTGAAGGTCCATCTCTGGCCAAGTACTCTGCCTCTGAGTTGTGCTGCACTTTCCCCTCCAGCATCTCAGGCTGACCCTTGTACGAGGCACGTCCGTCGCTGCCGGGATCTCCTCTGCAGAGCTCGAGAGCGACAGCTGGGAACCGGCCCGGAGCCCTCTGCGCACCTACAACACAAGAGAGGGTGTTACTGAACCAGCCCAGCAATCACAGCAAAGGCACATTACACAGGAATGGCAGATGGAAACCACCACCATGCATGGAAAATGGGCAGGAGAGGGAGGGCAAATCAATGAAAAAATGCCAGGGAAGGTGTTGGCGACACAGCCCAGGGACACCACGGGTGCCACTGCGCAGAGGATGGGAGATGTCTGACACACGCATGGGCACGCACAGCACCCTCAGCACCATCCCACCAGGCTTCTCTCCCACCCACCCACAACAGCAGCCACCAGCACTCAGAGCTTCCCTTCCCAACGCTGCTGCCCGAGGGAAGCTCCAGCAGACAGACAAGTTCTGTCATTCCATCCTGCACTGCTGCTCTCCAAGCACATCTATTGCTTGGCCTAGCCTCTCTTCCTGTGGGCCAGCCCACAGATCCGTGGAATTGCTTGTGGAATACGTGGGGATGCCCCAAAACCTGCTAAAATAACAGGCCCCTTTCAAAGACTGAAGGTCAGCATACAGCTCTTAGTGAATCCTAAGTAGCAGCTATTTTAGTAGCAGCTATTCTTTTTAACCACTGCCAGACAAATGGTTTTTAAACACTCCACACCATGACTTTAAATCAAGGAGCAGAGCTCCAATGACCTGGCTTGTTTCTGCATTGGCATAAGAAGGCAGTGCAGGGAGAGGCTGTCCTGCCCTTCTCCAGCTCCAAGAGCCACCAGGAGGCCGGGCTTTCCTTAGGACTCACACAGACAAAACAGAAGATCTCTTACCTTCACAGAACTACTGGCAGGTTAGAAGTGTCATTGGACTCGTTAGCAAGAGGATAGGAGAAAATCACATGAAAACTAAAACAGCAGGAATTGCAGGAAGAACAAGGGGGGTGAGGAGGCTGGTTGGTACCCAGGGTCAGCAAGGCACCAACCAACACACCCTGCAGTGCCAGAACCTCACCCAGGGAAAACTCTGCCCAGGTGAATTGTTCATGTTTGCACACCCATCACAGCCCTCGGGCACTGCTCCTCCATCTCACCCACAGACACAAAATGCCCCCTTCTCCATCACTGCTCACAAGTAAAGACACAGCAGGCGTTGATGAGGCATCAGAACCAGTATTTATTGGGAACTCTTCACCTGGGTACATCACACTGCTAAATAAAGACAGCGCAGCTGTGAGAACATTGCACCCATTACTCCACAGAAATCCCCTCTCTCTCCTGCAGCCCGTGCTGTCCACACTGCTTTTCCCTCAGGGCCCACTCTGGGACTGCAAGAGCAGCAGGCTCCCAGGAGGGTGGTGGTCCCACCCTGGCCAGGGGTCACTGGGACACTCTGAGACACAGGCTGAGCCACAGCAGGACCAGCTGCCACGTCATGGAAATGCCTCTGGACCCACAGGGATCCAGGGAAAGGCATTCAGCATGCAGAGCAGGACTGTGCACAGCAAGGGCCCACTCTGCACAGGAACAGCACATCTGGGTGGAATTCTCTTTCCCACTTGTGCAGGCCTGTGCCCACTCAAGCCATGACATTTGGGACAGACTAAGAGAGGGAAGACAGCAGCTAAACCCATCTGCTTAGCAGCACACAGCTCTGAATGTGGGGACACTGCACAAGGAGCAGAATGCCCTGTTCTGGGAGAAATTCCTTTTTCTGATGTTCTCTCTGCCCATTCATGTGAGAAGGGCACCAAATGCTCAGCAGCAGTTTTCTCCTGTACAACACTGGTGTGTGTAATATTTGATTCCAGGGTCAGATATACATATTAAAGAAGATTCCAAACTATACTCAGGCTCTTTTTCAAGAGGGAGAACCTTAAAAAAATCCCTCTGATCACTCAGTACCCCAGGAACACACTCTGCAGGTATTCAGACAGCGGCTTGAAAGAGTTTTACCCCAGGTGACGGCTCTGGCACCTGGAGTTTCCCCAGCTTCCAGGAAACAGTGCCCTGAAGTGGCAGAGTACTGAAATAACCAAGAGGAAAACGAGAAAATATTTACTCCCTATTAACAAGAAGCAGAACAGACACCACAGTGGGTGAGGATCTCACTTCTGGAGCAGAGCCCAAAAAAAAGGTCAGGGGAGACAGAGAAACTCCTGGAGTCTAAAGCTCCCCTTTCACCAAGACACTCTCCTGATGTCATCAAGCCAAAGTCAGGACAAAACATCCAGGAACAGGCAGCTAAAGATCAGCACAGTTACCAGTGTGCAGAATTACTAGTTTGGAATTTTAAAGGGCTCAACAGACTTAGCACTCCTTCATTCTTGCACTGTGCAGGTTTTCCTTGTACTCCAATTCCTAGAAGCAAACTGTTCCCATTTCTAGGAGCGATCCCATTAAACAACAGCACAGAACTAACCCCAGCCAGCACTCCCAGCAAGGAGGAACAGCACAGCACCAAAGTCAGGGACACCTGTGGCACTGGACAATTTGCAGGATAAAGAGTTTCTGCTCAAAGCCACTCACAGTGGGAGAGCTGGAGGCAGATCCAGAGCCTTCAGTTCCAGAGGAAAAGGAATTTAATGCTGCAGTCCTGGCACACAGCCCACAGCCTACCTCGCAGCAGCTCATGAGCAGTCTGAGCCCATGAGGATGAGGAGCGTCCTCATGCTGGGCGACGCCCCCAGAACAAGCCCAGCCAGCAGCCCCTCCTGGCTCCCCAGGACCAGCACACTGAGTGAATTTTTAAATAAGGTGGTTTTGCACAGTTTCAGGCCAAAGAACACCGTTACTGTTCCTTTACAAGAAGCTCCCTCTAAAAGTGATTTTGCTCCACACAGATCAGCTCGAGCTGCCCTGGCCTGTGATGAGTGGGCTGGAGGAGGATGATGCAGATCTGCCACAATGCCAGGGTTCTCCCACCACTGTCCCAGCAGGTTGCACAGCACCTGAAGGCCTGGCCAAGGAGGTGCCAAGGGATCCTGAGAAGACTTGGACAGTCCAAACCCAGGGAGCTGCACCTTCTGTTTTGGGACAGATGCTCCCAACACAGAGGATATTGTCAGAAATGAGGCGGCTGACTGAACTCGTCTGGTTGAAGATGAACAGGAGGTTTCCAAAGGCAGGAAAAGCCTGAGCCCTCAGAGTAAGCAAGAACCAACACCAAAAGTCCAACTATTCCTTTGAATCTCTGCCACCCAAAGGCAGAGCTTGTTCCTGCACCCAAAGCACGACCCGGAGGTGAAGGGAAATTGCTCCACGTGCTGTGGTTGTGTTTGACCCTGCCAGGAGATCCACCAGAACAGCTCCAGCCCCTGCTGCCATCCCACCACCAGGGCACTGCCATGGGCAGAGCAGAACAGCCCTGCTGGGGTGGCACTGAGCCCCTCCTGAGCCCTTCAGAGGGGACAGAACACCTCCAGCCAAGCTCCAGCACTGATTCTCAGCCCCTCGGGGACACCAAACGTGTCCCCTGGCACAGCTGCACCCTCAGAGCAGCAGCTCTCACACAAACCCCTCAGCTCCGAGCAGCACCAGCCCAGGCCCCTGGGACACTCACAGTTTCTGGAGAGTTTAAAATGAATCCCCAGTCTCCACTCATCTCTCAATTCCATTCGCTCTGCAAGCACATGGTGAATATTTTCTGGTGAAGGAGGTTTAAGAACAGACATCTCTAAAATATCGTATTTCCACCCACACCCATGAACAGCTACTTGAAAAAGCAATAAAATAAACATTCACATCTGCTTATTTAATAGCATTATTAACAACCCAGTGCATTTGTCATTTTTTCCAGAACCCTTGAACAAGCGCCATTAGATTTAAAATCTTAAACATTCTTTAAAAGTACTTTAATTCACAGAAATCTTTGTTTCTAATATACAGTAGATGGTTACTTTTTAAAATCCATTCTCTTTTCATATAATTTCAGTATCTGACTATACAATAACTTTCTATCTATAGCGTCTTCATGTTTTCCAGTCCAGCTCACCTGTGCTTTAGGAATATAAAACAAAAAAATAATAAAGTTCTATCCACAATTTTACTAAGGTCATTTCCATAGTTCTCATGTAAAGCTTCTCTTGGAAAGTGCAGTATACACATGTAATGATACAACACACGTAAGCAATACTTTTATTAGTAAGTGTAGGTTTTAAAAGAAGAGTAATGTAGAGACACAACCGATGGGAGTTCTATGTACAGAATTTGTTAAACTAAGTGTTGGGCTGGGGAGGAGATGGAGGGAGGAGAGGAGGAGTCACAAACTTGGGGTTCTTCCCTTCCCAGCGAGGTCAGCACAGACACATTCAGTCGCTCGCACTTTCGCACGGGGGAACTGCACTAATACAGCTACAAACACAAACACGGGGGGCAGGAAAGCTGGGGAGAACTCCACTGCAGAGGGAGAGTCCTTCTGCTCAGAGAGGGCTTTCAAATACGAGATAGAAATTCCAGACTTCGTGGTAAGCCAAGGGGAAGGAGCTGAGCGGATCCAGCTATGACAAACCAAGCGTGTGGGGGGAAGGAAAAGGGAGAACCCATCGAGTTGTAGCAGCACTGATTTCAAACCACCTGAACCGAGGGCATGCGTGGTCACAGAGACTGGGGTGGAGAAAGGCCCACAGGAATCTTTGTCTACTGAAACAATGGCTCCATACTGAACTGGGGTGCACTATAGCAGTTACAAGAGAATGGAGAACCCAGAACAGATACCAGATGCTTGACTAAAACCAGGATTAAAAATAGACAAACAGCCGTAGGACAATTTGTTTCATACACCATTTACAGTAGGTTGAGGGGATTTTCTTTTTTTCCAGTCAAACACATTAAAGAAGTCACAGAAAATACATCTGCTGCTGCCACAGCGCCCTTTTCACCCCAAAAAAGGCCAATGAAACACTAGTCACAGCCATACTCACATGGATTTGGTTCAAAACCTTGTGACGCTTCACTTAGGGTCATTTCTGCAGCTTTAACAATCTGTTTTTTTCCTTTTTCCTTTTTTCCCCTTTTCTCTGTTTTCCCTCCCCCAGGAAACACAGTTTGTTCCCACCAGGATTGTCAAACAGCAAACCATGAGCTGGGAGCAGCTGGAAAACTCTTCATGTGCACCATCACCAGAGTATGGCCGGGAGGAACTCGGGGCTTCCTCCTCCTCTGAAGCAATTCAGAGCCACCAGCTCTGCCAGCCCTGTGCTGCAGCCGAGGGAGGTCCCTGCCGCTGTCCCCTGGGCCCTGCCCAGCCGTGGGGACAGGGGAACAGCAGCAGAGCCCAGAGCACAAAGCCCAGAGGGGGCCGCGCTGCTCACGCCCTGCTCCGGGGACTGCAGGCTGGGCCGGGGTCACAGAGCAGCCCCAGCTCCTGAGCAGGGCCGGGGGGCCCTCCAGGCTGCTCCCCTGGCACAGAGGGAACCAAGCCCAGGGCTTCGCCAGCCTTAGGGGCACCAGGCTGCCTGGAGAACCGAGCCACAACTTCCCCAGCTCTCCAGGCTGCTCCCCTGGCACAGAGGGAACCAAGCCCAGGGCTTCGCCAGCCTTACGGGCACCAGGCTGCCTGGAGAACCGAGCCACAACTTCCCCAGAGCACGGCAACACAGGGAGAGAGCTGCGTGACTGTCTCCTGTCGGCAGATTTTTCTCTTAATTAAAGGAGGAAAAAAAAAAAAAAAAGAAAAGCCCCAAAGAAGCACAAGGAAGGGAACTCTTCTGGCAAGGAAACCGGAGTGTGGGTACGTTACAGAAACTGCTTCTGCTACTGTGGCACTGCTACAGGTCTATGAGCTGATCCACCAGCAGCAAAGACCTGGCTATGTTGGGAAGACTGGACTCAGAGCTTCCACTGTTGTTTCTAGAATGCCCACCTGAAAGTGTGAGAGATAGGAATTCAGTATTGAACAGGACACACACACACACGACAGTTTCAGAAGTTCAAGATCAAGAAAGAAAGAAAAAAGTCAAAGCAAAACAGAGAATTTGCTCAAGCTCTTCTCATTATTTTTATCACCATAGCAATCAATCCCCTGCTTGCTGTTCCACCCTCTCCCCCCACACCAAACCAGCACAGCAGCCAACAAATCCCTACAAACCCATTCTGCCCACAGAGTTTATCCAGAACCCTGGCCTTCCTAAGGGATCTCTATAACAAATTCAAGGACTCCCACAGCTCACAGAAAGGACAGGTCAGAATTTTAAATCTTGAAATCTCCTTTAGGAGCACTTTTGGGTGCCTTGAGCTGCTTCCAGGAGAACTGGGCTGTCGTGGGACTGGGACTTGGATACTAAAGGAGAGACCCACAGGATGGTTTGGGCTGGAAAGGACCTTAAGGAGCATCTGGTTCCAACCCCCCCGGGGTGGCCCAGCCCTGGGAGAAATCCCTGACTCCCAGCAGGAGCAGAGTTTGTCATGTCTGAACTGCTCCTAACGAGTGTCAGCCTCTGACAGCCAAGACTAGTGCAGAGCAGGGGCTCAGCACATTCCTGCTGTGACCAAAAGTGGGAGTTAGGGAAGCCAAAAGGTTCTGTGACCAAACTGAAAAAAAACCCAAAAGCGAGCAGCTGCCCAGGCACTGCCCTGCAGGCTCTGCCTGCCCAGAGCTCCTCGAGGAGGTGGGGACAGGGACCAGACCTCTATTTCACAGCTCAGACTGGAACCACTCACAAGTGCTGCAGCACCACTGCCCCAAAACTAATTTATATATCCACTCTTTGCCTTTTTTCCTTCCCTTTTGCACTCCCACATCCTGGCTTACCTTGTGAATTTTTGGATATCAACACTGGGATTGGGTCAAACTCATCTTCTGTCACTTTTTCAGAGCCCTCAGGAGCATCAAAGCCTGATATCAGGTTAGTATCTTCTGCAGCATAGAAGAGGAAGAAGGGTAAAGAAGCAAAGACAGCAGAGAGGCTGGTTAGAATTGCCAGGAAGTGTTAGAACATCTTAATGCCTTCAGAAGCAGCGTTTAGAAGCAGGAGTTTTATTTAAAAGGTGAAATGAAGCTGGTAAGTCTGGGCAGGAAAGAAGAGAGGCAATGAAATACAGAAGTGGAGGGGATCAAACCAAAGCAAGCAAGACCCAGAACAAAACCTGACCAGCCTGAGGGCTCAGCTGGAAGCCGTGGCAGAGGCTCAGTCTGGCTCTCTGGCTCCCAGCTCTCATGCACAGGGAGAGGAAAAGGACTGGGGGAGAAAAACAAACCACAGAAGAAATTCCAGTCATCTGCATGAGACAAAACCCTGAGCTTTCACCCGCAGCAATGAAACAAGAAGGGCAACATGAAGTCAGATTTCCAAGGAGCTGACCTGCCTGGAGAGTACCCAGAGGCTGTGAGAGCTTTTCCAGAGGCCCCTAGGGCAGTTCTGGGAGATAATTCCATTGATTTCAAACCACATCAGCTGCAGTTCAGTGGTGGGAGGCACTTCCAACCATCTCCACAGATGAGATGAGATGATTTATCCACCTCATCAGGCAATTACGTGTTTTCAGAGCCTCTCACACTCCCTGGGCATCACTACTTGTTCCTTCAGACACCTCAGATACCCTCCCAAATCTGCTCCCCAGCTCCTATGAAGGGTTTCTGAAATCCCAGCAAGGACACCTCAACCCAGCAGTTTTCATGAGCAGAACATTCCTGTCTGACTCCTGCTGGGAATAAAAGATTTCCACCTAAAGCTGGCCAAGATTTAACAGGTTTGGGGAGAGGTGAAGCAAGAAAGCACTTGTGGAACTACTCTGTGCCCTGGAGGATCAGACACAGGGAAAACAACCCCCCAAAGCTGTAGGAGAGCAGTGCAAAGTGTCACACACACACAGGGTCACCTGAACAGGAACTGTCACTGTCACCTCTCTGTCCCCAGAGTCATTTCTTGGTGCCTCTTCCAGCACCCTGGGAGCTCCTGCAAGGATCCCACGTCCCTGGCACTTCTGCCCCAGCTCCAGAGGCTGCTGCAGGAGCAGTGCCCAGCTGTGGCCACCCCTGAGGACAGGGACAGGCTGGCCAATGTCCCCACCTGGGCACAGCCCCCAGAGCTCTGCAGCTCAGCTCAGGGACTCTTCCTGAATCCAGCAAATGCAGATCGAGGGCTCAGCACCAATTCCAGGGCCAGCAAAGGACAGGGAAAGGCAGCAGTGGCAGGGCTGAAGGATCAGCCTCAAAGCCCAGATCCCACTGATAAAGGGGCAGAGCAGGTCTGCTTTTCCATGATCCCACTGATGGCTGCTTTTCCATGATCCCACTGATTAAGGGTGAGAGCAGGGCTGCTTTTCCATGATCCCACTGATTAAGGGGCAGAGCAGGGCTGCTTTTCCAGCCCTCCTGGTCCCACTGGGGCCTGGAGCACTGCAGCTCCACGGGCTGATGACACCCAGGGACAGCAGCACCTGTCCCAGGGGTGCTTCAGATCACCACCAGCACCAGCACTGGCTAAACTAAGCCAAAAATAAAGAGTGAGACTGATATTCAGTTAATGACCACACCCAGAGCTAAAATCCAGGTTTGAAAAGAAGCCATCAGTGAGTTCTGGAAGATTTTAGCACCTTGCCCCAGCCCCTGCTAACAGTCTCACCTTCCTCAGCACACACGAGCCTTTCCCATCCCAGAGGACAGCCCTGGGAGAACCATGCAGTAAATTCATTTTCCCATTAAGCCACAGCAGCACACCTGGGCTCTGCTGTGCCCCAGGATGGAGCAGTAAGTGCTCCACAGCCATTTCAGTGCAAAGGGAAGTGGCACAGGGGTGGATCTCAGCTCTGAGCACTTAGAATGACTGCCTGTTCAACCCCAAAGCTCTGTGGAAAGCACAGACTCATTCTGAAGTGCTGTCAAGTGTAAAAACTGATTCCAGGCTGGTTTTGGAGCAATTCCTCTGAGGCCAGAGCATTTCTGTTGCTACAGGGACACTCACCAAGTGAGCAAAGCACCCCCAGCTCTGAGGGGCACCCAGGAATCAGCTCTGCTGCTCTGGGCCTCTCTTTCAGGGCAATAAATAGCCCAGGAGTCCTGGCCTTCCCCTTGGGCTCTCATTCATGTTTGCTGTGGCACTACAGCTGGACTCAAGAACTTCTCCTGATTAGAACAACGTTCTCTAGGGCTGGAAGAGCTCATCTGCCTGATATCCTAACTCCAACATACCACAACAAATTCCTTTTGCTCCAAAATCTTGTGACAGGTGATGATCAGGCTCCCTTCTGGAATGAATAATGCAGAAAAACCACCAGTCTCAAAGGCCAGGTGAAGAAGCAAACCTAGAGTGCATTCACTGAGGAAGGGCTGCACACAGAGCCCACCCTTCCTGCCTGCTGGATCCCACTCCATGGAAAACAACACCATTACACCATTTTGGACAAACCCTGGCTTTGCAGTCAGGCTGAACACTTGATTTCCCCCCCCCCCCCTTAGAACATCAGTGCACATTCCAAGTTTGAGCAGTTTGGGAAGAAAACAAAGCAGTGGCTTGGAGACAATAAAGCACCAGAACAAGTCAGAGCATCTGTCTCCAAGGAGGAGGGCCAGTTTACCTTTGTGAGGCTGAGCTGTGAAAGCTACAGGAGCAAACTCATCCAGGAGGTCAGCAGCAGGGTTAGAGAGCAGAGAACAGTCAAGCAGAGAGTCTTCCCCAGTGAGAGAGTCTGGATCCAGGTGAGCATGGGACAGGACACAAACAGTGTTAAGCTCTCATTGCCACGTCCCCCTCAGGCACAGGCAGGGGGGAGCACAGCTTTGGTGCCAAGCCAGCACAGGAATTGCCATTTCTGGTGAGGGAGGAAATTCATGGCTCTCAGTGAGGGCACAGAGCTCCTCCAGCAGGGCTTTCTGTCCCTCTGGAGCTGAGCAAAGGAACCCCCCAGAGCCAGGTGGGAACTCTGCAGAGAGAGGAGCTGCAAACGCAGCTCAGAGCCCAGCCCAGCCGAGGCTGCACAAGGAGAAGGGCTCAGGAGCTGCTTTGTGCCCCCCGGGACACGTCAGGAACTGCTCCTGAGCTCTGAACCACCTCGTGGGGGCCATGCTCCAGCACCCTCAGCGCTGGCAGCCTGGGCTCAAGGAACATTCCACAGCACCACAGAATTTCCTGGGGGAGAAGGGACCCACAGGGATCAGAGCCCAGCTCCTGGCCCTGCCCAGACCCCAAATTCCCACCCTGGGCATCCCTGGCAGCGCTGGCCAAACTCTCCTGGAGCTCTGGCACGCTCTGGGGCCGTGCCCATCCCTGGGGAGCCTGGGCAGTGCCAGCACCTCTGGGGGAAGAACCTTCTGCACTCCCCCAAGGAGAGGAGAAGCCCAGAGCACTGCTGAGCTGGCCCAGGTGGCAGCAGTGGCAGAGCAGCCCCTGGGAAGCAGCAGAGCCCCTGGTGCCTCACCAACCTGTCCTGTTGGAGGCCACGGAGTCGCTCTGGGACACGAGGCGCTGGGGCAGCGGGGCCTCCAGCCCCGGGATCAGGCTCTCCACAGCCACGGCAGCTTTGCCTTTCCACGGGGCACAGGAGAAGCCAGAGGTTAGTGTGCAAGGAAAAGCAGGAGGAGGAACTGAGGCAGGAGTTGTCTGAATCCTTTAAGGGCCCTGTAGAGTGTCAGCTCAAGGGGCTGCTTGGTTTTGAACTCTGGTTTCAGTTTTCATTTATTTTAATTTGTACAAGCCCAGTTGGAAATGCCCAGAGAGTGGAACAGCAGGTCACTAACATCTGCCCTGCAGCTGAACAGGAAGAAAATCTCCACAAGATCCTTGTCCAGCAAAAGGAAAGCGATGACCACTGGAGTCCCCTTGCATTCAGAGTAACTGACCATTAAAATTCAGACAACTGCCAGAAACTGCCAAAGTTTTACTGTTACAGGGAGTCACGTCCTTCCTTTCTGTCAGAGCCACAGGTCACACCCAGCTGGCACCCACCCACAGCAGCAGCTGATGGCAACAACCTCAGCCTGCACTCGCTGTCTTCAGGGCACCTGGCAAGTGAAACAGTCCTGCAGCACCCCAAAACCCTGCCCTGCCCGGAGCCCGCTGCCCCCAGGCTCACAGCAGCCACCTCTGCTCCAGGGAACGCTGCCCTTCCTCCTCATCCTGCTGGGGGCCACGGAGACAGCCCAGCCACGGCCAAACACAAACTCCTGACCACCAAGAAAGGTACTTCTGCCATTGCTTTCCTCAGTCAGCAATTACCTTTCTCTCTCCCAAGGCCCAGCAGTGCCACTGCCAGAGCAGAGCAGCCACCAGGTGCCCAGCCCAGAGGGAAAAGGCAGCTGTGCCTCAGCACCATCCATCCCTTCCCAGGGGCTGCTCTGGGAGCCAGGGGAGCATGCAGGGCAGGACAGGGGGCACGGGGGGCACGGGGGGCACGGGGGGCAGTTACCATTGACAGTGTCTGCCGTGCTGCCGAAGGGGTCAGCCAGAGGCAGCAGCTCGGGGAGCAGGAGCGCAGGCTCGGGAGATTTGAGGCCCTCAATCAGTTTTTCTGGGGCAAGCAGGAAAAGGAGGAAAGGAGGCAACAGAGAGAAAAGGCAGAAGGAAGAAGAAGACACCATTAATCAGGAGCTCAGCTCGCTGTGCTGTGTGTGAGCCCCAGAGCAGCACCTGCGCCACGGGTGGGAAGTGACCCCAGCACAGAACCCCGAGTGCCCTGGGCTGCAGAGCACCTGTGAGAGCTCAGCCACCCCTGCCATGGCAGGGACACCTTCCACGAGCCCCAGGGTCCAGCCTGGCCTTGGACACTGCCAGGGATCCAGGGGCAGCCACAGCTTCTCTGTGCCAGGGCCTCACCAGCCTCACTGTAAAAAGATTCTCTCTTTAACCTCAAACCCACCTCCTTCAGCTCAACACCAGCATCCCCTGTCCCACCAGGCCCTGCCATGAAGTTTGTCCCCCAGCAGCACTCAGAGCCAGAGGAGCCATCTAAGAGAGGTGAGGACATGCTCACCCACCGTGGGCTCCTCTCCCACTGCAGAACAGCACACAGCTCTGCCACTGCCACAGGTTATATATATATATATATATATATATATATATAAATATATATAAAAGCACAGAGGGGATTAAAAAGTGCCCTCTCAGCCCAGCCACACACTGCAGCCTTTGAGATTTGTCAAGTTCCCCATTCCTCACAGTAAGAAATTGCTGATTGTTTCCTGTCAGAGTAAGGAAAAGAGCAAGAGCCTGCAGCTGATGGCTCTTGGAGCATCCTCAAGAGGCTGATGCTGGTGGCTCCAAAGCCTGGAAAACCAAATCACTTCCTCCAGGAAGGAAAGCCTCTCTCCTCTGGTTTGCACCAACACCAGGAGGAGGAGCAGCCACTGAATTAACTGTGGATTTGTAGCCTGGGACAGGCAGACAGGCACTGAATTAACTGTGGATTTGTAGCCTGGGACAGGCAGACAGGAGCACAGCTTTGGGCAGTCCAGGAGAGCACTGGCCTGCTCTTCAGAGCCCTTTTCCAGCACATGCACACACCTGATGGAGCTCAGTCAGACTTTGCACCTGCAGCCTGAGGCTCTGCTGCCATGCTGCTTTCACTGCTGGCCACACACCCCTTCAGCCACAAACACCCAGAAAGCGTTTTAGGAAACACCAGAGTTAGGAAAAAACATCAGTCGAGATAACACCAACCATATCAATATCAAAACCGTCAAATCAAGAGATGAGAGAGGCAAAGGGCTTGGGTTAGAGCAGGCCATTAGAGAGAAGGAGGACTCCTGCCAACTGGTGGGTTAAAAGGGAGCCGAGGGCAGAGCTGTGTGCCAAGGTGAGGACACGGTGCCCGCCAGGCAGGGGGGGCACACACGGGGCTGGTACTCACTGCAGGGCTGCCCTGGGCAGCACTCACAGCTCAGCAGAGCACACAGCAGAGTCCTTTCCCTCGGGGGCCAGCTGGGGGAGAGAGACACGCTGTGAAAATCCTGCCAGGGAGGGGCATGGCCAGCGTGGGCAGGACGGGCACTGGCCTGGGGTCCTGCCTGCTGCCTGATGAAGCTTTAGCAGGCTGCAGCAGCCCCGAGTGCTGCTCAGGCCAGGGAAGGCTGCGCTGCCACTCTCCTGCAGAAATGGATTGGGTCTCACACTACAGGGGCAGGAGAGAAGGGGAATAAAGGCAAAGGGAATCAGGGCTCTGCAAACACCACGGAGCTGACAGCACAACACTCAGCAGCTGTGGATGTGACAGCAAGGTAGAAAAGCTTTCCCAGAATCGGCCTGGGAGACCTCAGGGAGCTGGAGATAAACAGTGGTAGCCAATTACTATAAACAACCTGCAGGCGTTGTTTGTCTAATATCTGTTTTCTTCTTACTCTCCTAAGATTGGTTGCAAATGGGCATTTGTTAATTATTCAACCAGGTGAAATGCATTGGTTAAATGACCAATCATCTCGCTATTCTTCAACCAGGTGAAATGCATTAATTAAATGACCAATCATC
>QUSF01000262.1:71851-82238 GCA_003676055.1 Chloebia gouldiae
GCAGCTCTGGAGGTAAAACCTCCATTAGGACTTGGCAAAGGCTGGCTGGGCTCAAAGCTGCTCAGGGGTAGAGAAGCTGAGATCCAGAGCAGAGGTGGAACGAACTCAGATCAGCACTCAGGAGTGGCAGAGGAGCATTTGTACCCAAGTCCCAGAGCCCCAAGGTCTCACCCCCTGCTCCTGTGGCTGTGCCGGCGGTGCCGTGCCAGGCTGGGCCTGGGGCTGCTGCTTCTGCTGAGCTGCTGCTGCTGCTGCTGTGGTCTTCTGCTGCATAGCTGCCTGCTGGGCCAGCAGCTGCTGCTGCTGCTGCTGCTGCTGGTAGAAGTTCTGCATCAGCTGCTGCTGCTGCGCGGGCGCTCCTTGCTGCACCACTGGGAACTGGGAAACAAGAGGTTGGAGTTGTGGTGGACCTAGACCAAGTCCTGCTGGAGGACACACAGGAGATGCCTAAAAGCTGCACCCGTTCCCCCCAAAAGAGCAGGAACTTGCCGTAAACACAGAGGTACAGCCCTGCAGACACAGAGGTGTGATGAACCCGGCACACACACCCACCTGCTGTGCCTGCATCATCTGCTGCTGCTGCTGCTGGAAGTAGGCAGCCTGCTGCTGCTGCTGCTGCTGCTGCAGGAGCTGCTGCTTCAGGAAAAGCTGCTGCTGATGCTGAGGGGTGGCCTGGGGCTGTGTCGAGGGGACCTGGGGCTGTGCCTGGGGCGCTGCTGCCGGCTTGGCCTGGGGCTGGGCTGGAGGCTGCTGGGGGGCTGCTTTTGGCTGGGGGGTGCTGGCAGGGAGCGAGGGCTGGGCACTGCCCAGGGCAGCCGGGCCTGCAGCTGGGAGGAGAAGCCAAAGGCAGCGTTAGGTCACTGCCCGAGGCCCTCGGGGGAGCAGGGAGCTCACAGACACTCGCTCACCCTGGGGCTGAATGGCTGCCTGGGCTGTGGCTCTCTTCCTGGGCGTCAGGGCTGGCTGGATGGGCAGAATTCCAGGGTTGGGCTGGGTCTGTCCTGCTTTAGGTCGCTGGCGGGGCGCTATGGACGTTTCTGTCGTAGGGATGGGGTCTGTGAGCCTGTGGAGGAAGCAGGAGAAGGAAGGGCAGTGAGCACAGCCTGTGAGCTGGGCAGCTGGTGCACAGAACACACAGCAGGGGTAAACACTCACCCACACCTCAGCTGGGTGTGACTGACAAGGGGACACGCTCACAGGCACCCAGGCACAGCAAAACCTCCCGCGTGCATTCACAACAATTAATCCAACACCATCGTTCTGACTCCTCTGCCCATCGTGGCATCCTCTCCTGCTGGACAGCTGGGACTTGTCAAAACCACTCAACTTATACCCAACTATTTCCTACAACATATTGCTTGAAACCACTCAGACTTCTGAATGAGCACATGAAGGACACAAATCAGCTCGTGAGCAGCTGGTACCTTTGGGCAGAGTTGTCTGAACTGCCATCTTTGGATGCACTTTAACTCTGTACATGCACCCCAGAATCAGGTCACTGAACTCTCTGCTCAATGTTTACTGAGCTCCAAAAATGCACAGCGAGAGAGAGGAGCAGCCATGCCCCCAGCCCTCTGTGGTTTGTAGATACCAAATTGTCCTTGATAACTAATGAACCTCATATCAGATTATTTCTGAGTCAGGGACAATAACTCTGCTCAGACACCTTTGCTAATAAACAACAGAGACAACAGGCAACAAAAGGGGGAGTAAAAAGCAGGTGGGGTTACCTGGCCTTTGGTTGACTCTTCTTTGCAGCAGCTTCACTTGCTTTAACTGGGTCTGGGAGTTTAGCAGGGATTGGAGAGTTCTGCAGATCCCAAAAATGTCCAGTTTGGTATTTCAAGGGCAGAAAACAGAGTCAGAAATAATGTGCAAAAACATCACAATAAAACAGGGAGATCTGGGCATCCCCAAAGCAATTACTCCTCATGTGGACACATAACAAACACCACAAGGTTCGTGCCATGGGGAGACAGGAGTTTGGGAGAGTCTTTACAAAGGAAGAAAAGAGGGCTCAGCTTTTTGACCACTGAGCATGGAATATGAACATAAAGCTCCACAGCACAATTTTTTAAAAGATGTGTCATTTTAAAAAGGCAACCAGGGACAGTAGTGACAAAATTTATTAATTATGCTATAAAAACACAGGCATAAAAGAACCCAAACTACCTCTTATTCATAAAGACCATAAATCATCACCTGAACATGAGGAAGAAAAATCTCTAAGTTTCTATTTATGTAGAAACAACAAAATAAAATATCTGTCACAGTGTCCATAACAATGTAAGAAAAGAATTGTCAACTCCATTTTTCAGATGAAGTCTCTGAAGAGACACCAAGAAGGGGCAGATGGTTGTGCAAGGTCTGATGCAGTTCAGATGCCAAGTCCCAGCCAACAGGCCCAGAAATGCTGTGCTCAAACCCAAGTGCAGGCCAAATTACACATGCTATGATGAGCGTGCCTGGAAATCAAATTTCCCAAGCATGGCCTCATTTTCCATGTTCACATGCATGAGATCTCTTGGTTGGCCTCACACTGGTGACTGGGTGAGGAGGTAAATCAGGGACAAACAGAATAAGAAGCTCTGATTTCTGACCCAAAAAATCCAAACCAAACTGTGCTGTTACAAATAAGACCCTCCTAATTACAGGACTGGGGAACAACCAAGAGGACAGAGGCAAATGCTCAGAATTCATCAGCTCCCAGAGCCCCCTCAGGCCACCCCTCTGCTCACCTGGACGTTCTGCACCGGGCAGTCCTTCTTGGCCAGTTTGAATGCAAAGTAGGAGACCTGATAAATGTCAGGCCTCTTATCAGGGTCTGGCTCGAGCATGTAGCCTGGAAGAGATGGAGATGCTGGTATCAGAGCAGCAGGACACACAGATGCAGGGCAGCACATCACACTTGATCCAGCAAAGGACTTTTTTGTGCAGAGGGTGGGGAGCCTTGGCACAGGGTGCCCAGATTTGCTGTGGCTGCTCCTGGAGCTCTGGGAGTGTCCAAGGCCAGGCTGGAGCAGCCTGGGACAGTGGGAGGTGTCCCTGCCATGGCAGGGGTGGGATGGGATGGGATTTAAGGTCCCTCCAACCCAACCAATGCTGCCTGGCCAGGTAACAGCACCGGCTGGGACTGGGCACTTCAGGTGAACCCACAGGAAAAGGACTGATCCAGCCCTGGTGTGCCAGCAGGGCAGGGAGACAGGGCAGCCACAGGCACCACTGCAGACAGCCCACATCAGCAAAGAAAATACCAGCCTGCTCTGCAAACACATCCAACTCTGTGTGAGTCAAGACTGTGGCTAGGGAAAGGAAAAAAATCAAAGGCTGTGCTGTAAACAAGAGCTGCTCCAGCTTTGCCAAGAGTAGTGCATTGTACACTTAATTACACATTCACTGTAGTCACTGGGATATTTATAAATCATTTCAGTTCTGTTTCCCAGTTCATGGGAGATGAATTCTTATCACTAGCCTAAGTCACTGTGGTCTTTTCAGCTCCTTATCCAAACAGATTTATTACAGCAGAAATACGTTTCTGCATAAACAGCCTTATTGTCCCGCTCCTGTAGGACCCAAACCCAGGCTGTGTGTGCTCCTGCCCTTCCACAGAGCTCCCGCCAGCCTGGCCACACAGAACCCTCTTTGTGCAGCCTGTCTGCCGGGGCAGAGCTCCTAAAGCAGCTGGAGATGGCTCTCAGCACCCCTGTGTGCAGCAGACTCACGGATGAGGCAGTGCATGTCCTGCGAGTGCCGCGAGTTGTCCGGGATGGTGAAGTTGCCATCGCAAATGGCCACCTGGCTCTCCCCAAAGGGCAAGGTGAAGTAGCACAGCTTGTACAGCAAACAGCCCAGGGCCTGCAGAGAGAGAGAGAGAGCAGGGACTGACCAGGCTGAAACCATCCTGGGCTCCTGCTGGTGTCAGGCCTGCCCAGCTCCCTGTGAGGGACCGGGGGCAGGCACAGCTGCAGGGGAGGATGACCATGCAGAGCTCTCCCTCGCAGACTCTGATCTGGGGGATTGCTCATCATCACACCACCCTGCGTGTCACTGAGCAGGAAAAGCCTTTCTGCCACACTCTGGGAGGAAAGAGCAAAGCAATAGCACAAATAAATGGCAACCGTCATCATTAATACATCCATTCTGACAAAGAGAAACCCAAACTGTTTCCAAGATTAAGTCCAAACAACCTTTCAACTGCTATAAATAAATGCCAGGGAAGTACAGCTCATTCTGCAGGCTGCCAGGTTCTGCCACCCTTCTTTTGGCACCAAGAACCACCACCTCTTGCAAAAGAAAACAGTTTTTGCACAAAGGGCTAATTATGAAACACTCCCACCACCTCAAAGAGGGGGGCAGGAAACATTTCCTAATCCTAAGAAACTCATCATCAGCTCATCTCTTTTGTCACCGGATTTCACAATGAAATTGCAAGCTGGCTTCAAATAACCTCGTTAAGATCTCAGGGAGGTTTCCAGCAGGACAAGCACTGCAGCAGGCCTGCAGGCTGAGGCCTCAGCACATCCACTGCCCCAAGTGTCCCTGGAACACAACTCCTGCCATGCCAGGAAGAGCAGACCCACACTACCCCGGGAAGGGGTGCCAGTCCTGGTCTCCTCTGGCTGCCTCTGTCCTTTGCCACTGGCAGAGCTGCGACCTCCCCTCCCCACTCCCTGCAGGCCAGGGACCCTGCCCAGGGCAGGGCTGACCCCACAGCAGCTGCTGCTTCCCAAGCCGAGCTCACTGAGGGGACTTTCAGATGCCACACCAACAATTCTCCCTCTTGCAGATACAGAAGTCTTTAACATTCATCAAAACTCTCTTTTTTCTGCTTCTACCATGTTACCTCCTAGCTCAGGGCTCCAAAATAACCCAAAATATGCTCCCAGTTAGCATTTTAAACACTTTTAAACACGTGATCTGCCACTCCAGACAATACAGACTCTTTCTCACCTCTGTCCCACCCAAATGAGACCAGGTTAGCCAGGAATGGATTCCACCATAGCTGGATTTTGTTCCCACCATGAAGAAAGAGCATGGCAGGGTTGCCCTGATCACCAGAAACAGTGCAGAAGTTTGGCCTTTGGCCAGTTTGACAACTCAGCCCTGCGTTCTACAGGATCAGCACACTGCTCCTGCTGGGGCTGGGCCATTTTCTCAGGTTTCTACTCGACTCTGACCAGAACTTTGATTCCACATACCAACAACCCAGCCCAGGCACAACCAGCCACAACACCCTGAATTTTCTGATTTAACTCTAATGACACAAAATCACATTTGCCCCATTCAACCCTGGAGTTTCACCCATCTCTAAATTCAAACCACACAGGAGGAGCACACAGTCTGCTCCAGCAGCCTCCCTGCTCAGCAGGAACTCATCAGACACATCACCAGAGGAATTCTGCACTCAGAAACTGTCCAGGCTCCCAGAAAATGAGGCCAGCTCTGTTTCCCTCCTGTGGCAATGAAAGGTTGCCCAGGGCTTGCCATACATACCCAAATGTCTGCTTTTGTAGTGATGAGTTTGCCACTGTACAGGTTCACCATCTCTGGTGCTCTGTAGGACAGCGTCGTGTACCTGCAGGGGAAGGTGGATCAGGGACTTCAAAAGGGGCATATCAGGTATGTCACATTCCCAAATAACTCAAAATTCACTCTTTCCCTGTTCATTTTAAGGAAAGGAATGCTAAAGGTATCTATTGGAAAAATCTTCTATACACCTCAAACAATAAAACACCCTTCAAACTGCCCTGGGAAGCCAAAATAGTAACCACAACCCTCTCTAAAGCACAGAATTCACCACAAAACTGAGCAGTCATCTTAAAAACAGATACATTCAAGGATTCAAAGCATTAACAAGGTCAGTCATCAAATGTCCTCTGCAATGCCCTCACTGCAGGGCTGTGGCCAACTGTATTACAGAGACTGTAATTGAATATGTGGCTCCTAAAAAGTAGATTTCCACACCAGGAGTCCTGCTCAGAGCCACTCTGGCAAGGGATGGGTCACTTTGTGCCTCAAACCAGTGAGAATCTGCCTCATCTTAACAGATCACAACAAACAGAAAAGCTGGAAACTGCTCCACAGATTATGAGGCTGTTCTGGTAAGATTTCCTGCCAGCAGGTCTGTCATTGCTGCCTGCTGCTTGCCCTGATCACTGCCAAAGGCAAAGGTTTTGTAGGCTGAAGTGTACAAGTAGGGCACTCCAAGGGGACTGCAACTGAAAACTCCAGCCAAACAAACCCAGGAAATCCAGGCAGGTGTAGCTGAATCCCAGCAAAAAACAGGCATCTGTAGCCATTCCTCATAACAGGAGTGGCCAGTCTGCAGCAGTGATGCTGTCAGAACCAAAGCAAGGCCAAGGAGCTCCAGCCCTGACCCAGGGCTCACTGAACTGAACCCTTTTAAAAGCACCAAGGGGCACCAGAGATGCTGCCAGGACAGCTGGCAGTGCGTGGGGCAGGAGGAGGAGCTGGACTGCAGCCCCCAGCAGCTGGCACTTCCCACACAGAGCTGGGATCAGCCCGTCAGTGCCTGGATCCGTGGGGAGGGGAGCTCAGCCAGGATGGGATTGTGCCACCCCAGCCTGGAGCTCAGAGAAGCCAAGACAGATGAAGGACAGAGACAGCCTGACCCTGCACAGGACAGAACAGGTCACTGCCTCGCCGAGGTGGGGCTGCTTCTCTGCATTAATCTCAGGTCCAAAGCAATTACATCAAGCTCAATTTATTGTTTCACCTTCCCCCAGGCACTCGTTCACCTGCAGCAGACACTGCCATGCAGCACAGCCAATCTGCTGCAACAGGCTGAGCAAAATGAACCCCAGCACAAAGAAAATTACCCTTCAAACACAAACACAGCTGAGCTGAAAAGGCAAAGCACACTTACTTCTTGATCTCCTCCTCGACCGCGTTCACCCCCTCTGTTTGAGGGTTCTGGAATTTGTTAGTGGCACTCCCAAAGTCGCACAGGACGTAGTGGCCACGGTCATGCAGCAGGATGTTTTCAACCTGGGAGCAGCACAGACAGACACAGAATCACTCAGACAAAAAAAATATTCAGGGGTTTTTTTTTTCAGATGAGTCAAGGTTTTAAGTGCCTGAAGACATATCAGACACATCTGACACTAAAGCTTAAAGTGACAGCAAAGAAAACAGGCATCAAAACTGTCACATCTCCTAAAATAGACATCAAGTCATGTAACACTGCCTTCCATCCTGCCACCCCTCCCTTCTCCTCCTGCACATTTCCTTGCCTCTTGTAGGACTTCAGCCTCCCAGTGCCTTTGGGGCTCAACCTTCCTGAGCTACTGTGGCCCTGGTCTGGCCTCTGAACTGGGGACAGGAAATCCAAGCTTTACAAAGGGCTGTAACTCCTCACAGTCTACGGGGCAGAGGGGAGGCAAACAAATAACACACACACTTCCATGTTTATGAAATCAAAACACATCTCCAGGTCTTTGTCTGCCTCTTACCTGTCCCTGAGGGTCTCGCTCAAAACAAACCTCAGCTCATGCTCACATTTATTTGTTTGTTCTCAGAGTCTGCTGGGTGCCCCACAGTCCCTAAACAGGGGCTCCCCCAGGCTGCTGAGAAGACCCCCTTTCTTTCAACTGTGATTTGGTACCTTCAACCAGGCAACAGAAACAAATAAAATCAGCAGAAACCTTCTCCTCCATACTCACAACCGTGCATTAACAAAATTCTACCTTGCACCCACCTAAGGAAATTGCCTGTTCCAACACTGACTTTAAATGTGTGAAACCCTGCGTTCAGATCTTTGCTTTGGCAGCGCATCCCCGTGTTCCAGCTCCTCATCTGTGCAGCAGCACTAACAGCATGTTCTCTCAAGGGAACACACCATTTTTCATGTCTTTATCTTCAATCAGTGTCAAACGCTCAGATACAACAACGAGATAAAACACACTGCTCATAGAGCTCAAAATAAATAAAAAAATCACCACATAAGCGTTTGCTAACAAAACCCTCTGAAAGCAGAGCTCCCCATCAAGGATGATCTTTACAAGAAGGAAAGAAATAGGAGTCAGCATTTTAAGCATCAGAAAATGCAGCCAAATTAGAGCAGCTGAGGGGGAGAAGGTTGGCTTGAAACCAAGGGTTAAACACGCCCCTTCCCCCTGTGCCATCCATCTGCTTTGAATAAAGCACTGCACACAGATGTTCTCCCCAGCAGATCAACACTGGCTGTTATTCCCTGCTCCCTGCAAATACTCCTCCATCATTTCCCCAAGAGTCCTCCCCCTTTACCTGCCTGAGAAGTCTGAGGTGATTTCTCACTCAGACACCCTGAAAGGTTTGTTAGACATCAGCACGGGACTATCCAGCAACCAGGTTTGACCAGCAAATGCCAGGAGAAGGAAAAAGTAAACACAGCAAAAGAAATTCCTGCTACCCACAGCCAGGCCAGAGAAAAGTGTCTTTAAAAGGAGGAGGAAGGTGTCTTCTTCTGGACAGACACTCAGAAAGCTGCACCCCAGCCCTGAGCACAGGCAGGGGTGACACAGGACCTTACTCACAGAGCCATGTCCCCTTTGCCCACAGAAATGCTGGGTAAAGGTGCTGCTCTCCCCAGCTGTTGCCACTTCCCACCAGCTGGGGACTGTGCCAAAGGAGGCTGCTGTGCTTCAGGCAAAGCCTTTGGGTTAATTCAAACCCAGAGCCAGGGGCCAGTGCAACTCCTCCAGCTGCACTTGTCTGAAAGCTCATTCACAGCCTCCCTTCTGCTGGCAGAGCTCTCTGGGCAGGAACCTCCAGCACCAGAGCAGCATCAAAGAGCTGGAAGGCAAAAAAAGGCCTCCAAGCCCCCAGCTGCCTGCAAAGGCAACATCTGCCCCCTCTTCAGCAGGGTGATATTCACCCCAAGAAAACATCTACATGTGCTCCCTTACACCCAGAACTTGTACTAAACTTCTCTCTTGGTTTTGCAACTGCCCCTTGACAGTATTACATTTTAACACAAATGAAGTCAATATATATATAAATATTCATTCTGTGTTAGTACTGAGATCCCCAGAGGTCACCATGACAGAAGCAATGCACTACTCAAGCAGAAAACATGTCTCCAAGCAGAGAAGAGCCAACCCTGACTCTGGGCACAGCTTACCAAGAGCCAGGCCTTGCAAAACCTGCCCTGGCCTGGGCAGGCAGCAGTGGGCTGGACACCAGCCCCAAGAGCCCATTTCAACTGCAGCTCAGGCAGACAGCAACGCTCCACATCAACTCACTAATCCAGCACAGATGGCCCAGATTGATTCCCCTGCAACACACTGAGTTTGTTCTGCATTAAACCCCCCAGGTAAGGCAGGGTTAATGTCAGCTGGGGAGGTTCCCGGCCCTCACCCTGTTTTCCTGACCTGGACAAACTCCTGCAAGCTGCCCACAGACTTTACAGCCTTAAACCCAGGACTCAGATTGGTGAGAGATCACCAGTTTCCCCCTGGGAAGACACACAGGAGCTGTTCCTATACCCAAACCGACTGAGCAGGGGCATCACTGTCATTTCAAACATGCCACAGTACACCAAACCCTGAGGATGTTTTCCTCCGCTCTACCTGGCTCTCCTTGGTACACGTGGTGTGTAAAACAATGGCCAGTGGCACAAACAAACATCTGTGAGGGCTCTGAAAATAGAACCTGTCCCACAAAGCACATCTGAATTTCAAATGCACACAGCAGCCTCCTTCTTGGCTGAGTATTTCATTCCAGCTCGTTGAGAGCAAAGGGAACTTCTTTTTGTTTGCTGGATTACAGGCAGGGGATTTTCCCCAAGCTGGCCCAGCTAAACACACAGAGTTTTGCAACAGCTTTCATGGTCAGAGCTCCAGAGGCCACTTTCAAAAGCTCCTAAGGATTCCTGCCCCAAGGCCAACACTTCTGGAGCGCTTCTTTTGATCTGGAAACAATTTTGTGAGCTACCTTAAATAAGCAGTGTTTCAGGTCACTGTGAATAATTCATCAGGTACATTCTGGCACACGTGCAAGCCACAATTATTCACAAACATTTGTGTTTAAGTAGATCTATAGATGGCAAACATATGGTAAGCAGCACTGAGAGGCTCATTTCTTTTTTTATCTTCCAGCAGAGGTGTGTTTGTGCCCACTTTCCCTCATCACCAGCAGGAGAAGCACAGCGTGGGCAGCTGGCAGACAGGCAGGAGGATGCTGCCTGCTGCACCCCTGGGCCAGAGCTCACCTTCAGGTCCCTGTGGATGATGGGAGTCTTGCACTGGTGCAGCCGGGCCACGGCCTCGCAGGTGTCGCAGAAGATCTGCAGGACCTCGCTCTCGGTGAAGCCGGTCTGCAGGCGCTGGTTCATCAGGTTCACCACCTGTCCCCCTGCAGGCAGGCAGCAGGGCCAGTGAGCTCTGGG